>ML779481.1:792502-809596 GCA_009831015.1 Picea engelmannii | reverse complement strand
TGTGCAGGGGCACCATCACCCAATTGAAAATCTCATATGGGAACTTTCCATCTTTATTTTCCCATAATTTATCATGATATTCGTGCACTGGTTTTTCTTGGGTTGGAGTCCAAGCCCAATTCATCAAGGGGAAAGGCGTCATGTAACATATTGCATCCATGATATATGCTGACATGTAAAACGCTGAGGGTTTCCCACCTGCCTTTTTCTCCCGATACTCTATGATCCTGTTGGCCAAGCTATCTGAGAGCATCTTTGCCCAATTGAAAGAGCAACCTTCAGCAACCCGAAATATGAGAGGCACCCAAGAAACATAGAAATGCGAGGTGTCTTCTCGCCCAAACAGACGACATGTCATCATGGCCACATACTTGTATTGTGGCTCTAGCGAAGCAATTGAATACACGCCCTTGTCATTCGCTCTGAATGTCCCGTAGCGCGAAACCCAATCCTTTATCAAACCTGGCATAGTTTTGTCATATTCTATGCACTCCTTCTTTTTGAATTCGTCCAAGAAATCTGCACCGTATGTATATTCAGATGTGGAAGGCAGCTTATACATGCTTTGTAAATGCTCGGGCTGGAAAGTTTCGATAGTCACTCGCTGACTATTCATAATTGTTCTGGTAGGCAGGTCCACATGATCCAAAGCCCAGTGGATCATGTCATAGTAAGGAAGCAACCGGGGCCTGGTTGCTATTCTGTGCATCCCTGACTGGACAACTATCTTATACTTACTGTGTAAATCGTCTCTTTTGTTGCCGTCAGAATCATCTAAGTAATCAACTAATTCTGCCTGCAGAGCATTGAACACATACAACCAATCAGGAATCGATTCGACACTTCGGGGTGAAGTGTCAGAGACATTGTCTGAGCTTTGGCTTGTAACTTCAACATTTGTCTTCATCGTTCTCCGCGGAGCCATGACTGCTTCTTGCTTTTTCTCTCTTCTGTGATAAACCTGCGTATACATGCATAAGTCAATCCAAATTCGAAAATGATGAGCTCTGCTTGCTTATGAAAAAAGTTTTCATTATAAAAAAATGAGACTCCCGTATATATTTGAAACTTCTGTAATCTCCGTAATAAGTATGTCCAATCGCAATTAACAACACATTGATTGTGTAAAAATCCGATCTACTTTATTCGTAGATTTACCCTAATCATCTATTAATGTCATCAATGTTTGGCGGCTTGCCAGTGAGTCGGAGTATGAAAAGAAAAAAGTTTCCTCGGGAAATGTGCAAGCCTCGATGCACGGGACCTATCTCGTTATAATTTAAATTATTCAAAATATAGCAACGTTAAAGATCTTTCTCGCTTTTCGCTGCATCAGGGATTTCCCTTTAACATTTTAAGTTTTCAACTTGCAAGACTGTGAGTACCGATTTTGATTTAAGAGATAATCGTGATTTAAAACATGATTAATTTCCTAATCATTTTACTCGTGGTATCGCGACTCGGAATTTCGAAGATAAAATTTCGAGAGATTAGTATGTCGAGTTACGAAACTGCGAGAAATCGACACTTAAGACTTAATTAGAGTTAAGAGAACTTGGATTAGGTGACTAATTAATCATACTATAATCGCATTGTGGTTTCGTGAGTCGGAGTTTCAGACATCATGATTTTCGAAAAGATAGCGCCGAGGCGCGAAACCCTGACAACGTCAAATCAAAATTTAAATGTTTTTACCCTAGTTAGTGCTTCGGGCGGAAAAATAAAAACGACTTCGTCATTTTGTGACTTGAGACGTATGAACTCAAGGATTTGAAGTTTTCGACTTGCGAGATCCCGTAATAAAGCCAAAAAGTTTGAACGTTTAGTACAAAAGTGGACTTGTTTTAAGGGGAGAGAAAAAACATCGCTGCTTTTTTCGACAAGGTTGTAAAAAATTCTTTTCAAAGTTGCGGGGGAAAAATTCAAAAGGCCATATTTAGATATCAAGTGTCAAGGACTGAAAAATGTGAAAGGTTATAAATCAGTTAAGGGAGGCTCCAACATAGGCTCCAACTAGGGATCACGCCTCCCTGTGAGGCATGAAGAACAGTAGACTAGGTGCCAATATTGGGTAAATGGAGTCACAAGCTCAAATCAGCAGAAAACTCAAGGAAAAAGATAGAAGGGAGGGAAAAGCTTCGTTTTGTACTTCAAGAAGTTTTTCCGAACTCAGATACTCTTTCCAAATACGGCCGAAGTGACTTTCACAACCTTCCCTTTCTCATACTAACTTTGGGGATGCTTTAAGGCAGTCAAAACGATCCTAGGATATTCAACAGATTTTACGATTCTCAGCTTGCATTTAAAGAACGTTATTATACAATTTTAAATAGGGAAGTCCCATCGGAATTTAGGGAAATGATCAGGCTTCCAGAAAGTGTTGGTTACCAGAGTAGATTTATATTTATGTGTAACAGCCTTACAGATCTCCCAGACATTGCTTCACTGCCAGCGAGCCTGTTCAGTACCCTGGTGAAGTTGTCTGACACCTTTTTTACTGAATTTCTTTTCACCACTTCGGAAAATATTTATGCGTTTAAATGCTAAGACGAGGGCAATCATTTTTGAATTTCCTTTCATCGTCTTAATGGACTAGGTGGGGTAAATCATCTATGAATTTCCTTTCACCACCTGTCTTAGTATTTATTTTTAAAACACGAAGATGGGAGCAATCGGTTTTTTATCAGGGCTGGAATCTGTGTAATATTTTTTATCAGAGGTCTGTCCACTTATTATGATTACTCGGTATCAACCTTCCTTTGACCCTCACAGGACCTTTGGTTCTTAGGGAGATAGGGGAGGATAATAAAATTTTAAGGAACATGTTGTTCAAGCAAGCTTTGATTTTTCCGATGCTGTTGAAAAACCTAGGAAAGTTAGGATTGCTATAAACGTCCCTTAGCTTATCAAAAGATCAAGCAGTTGTGAAGACCAACTTTCTTATTAAGATCTGCTTCGGAATTTCTGAGGTTTAAAACGAAAAACCTTTACCCCTTCACAAAGACTAGGGAAGATAGTGACTCGCTAAAAGTTAGGCCCAAATATAGACATAAAACGAGGCAGCAATTCAATGGATTATTATATAAAGGGTCTCAAAAGTTCGGGACTGGTTTTCGAATATATATTTAGGAACAAAAATTATGAGTGACTGCTTTTGGGTTCAATGTACTCATTTTATTTGAAGATTATGAAACCATAAATATTCCTGTTATCTAACCTTTTGTATTGCAAATTTGAAAAATGTTACCTTAGTTTGCTTAAACAACCTTTCATGAACTGTTTATTGAGAAAAATCACCTCTGTCTTTTCTTTTCAATTTCTTTGTGGGTTATGAATTTTCTTATGTATCACCTGTTTTATGTCGTTCTATTCCCAACATCGACCTGCATATTATTATTTTAGCTAGTTTCGTCTGTAACTGGAATGCTGCAACAACCAATACAAATTTTATTGAAAATGTGTTGAGAGTTTAGGAACGAAAACCAAAAAATTTAAAGTAAATGTTTGATCGTAAACATAAATATGTACAAAAAATCATAATAAAATTTATTTATTTACAAATATATACATATAATTTCCTATTTAATTTTATTTCATTTTATCTGACGACTGTCACGTCATGTAGTGCTTTAAGTACCGCCCATTGATCGGGGCGCTGAGAACTTCTCCATCAATATTTTCCAGAAGAAAGGAATTCTTTCCTTCTGGGGCCGAGACCCTGAATGGTCCATACCAAAGGTGATCAAATTTGCCATTCTTAGCGGCTTCTTCCCTTCTCGCATCCCATCTTAACACTAAATCACCTGGGAGGAATTCTCTGTTCTTTGCCTTAATGTCGAACAATGCTTTCATATCGTCCTGGTATTTCTGCATTTTCTCATCGATCTCTACTCTGTGCTATTGAACCTTGATCAACTGATTAATTCTCCTGGTTACATGATTGGGTTCTTCATTCTGATCCTGCCATAATTTCATCACTGGCAACGCTAAGTTTATAGGCAGAACCGCGTCAGTGCCATAGACCAACTGGAAAGGCGAAATGCTGATAGACCTTTTAGTGTTGATGCGATTTGCCCACAACGCGTACCTCAAATGCACATGCCAGGACCTTTTGTTTTTATCCAGTACTTTTTTTATTACGTTTACCAGGCTCTTGTTAGATGATTCGGCCAATCCGTTTCCCTGAGGGTAATAAGCAGTGGAATGGCTGAGAATGATACTGTACCTTTGGCAGAAATTTATCATAGCCATGGATTTGAAGGCCTGGGCGTTGTCGGTGACAATATTTTGAGGACACCCAAATCTCTACAAGATGTTATCTTCCAAGAAGTCGATCACCACCGAGTCTGTTGCCCTTTTGGTTGGAATCACTTCCACCCACTTTGTAAAATAATCTATGGCTATTAAGATCCACTTATGCTGAGCACTGGAGTGGGGATTAATTTCCCCTATGAAGTCTAATCCCCATTGTTGAAATGGGGCTTCGGTCTTGACTAGAACGAGGGGTAGTGCAGGGAGTTTCTGCTTACCGACGAATATTTGACATGAGTAACAGGCGCGTACTTTGGCATTGACGTCTGAAAACAGTTTTGGCCAATAGTATCTGGCCCTCAAGATCTTGTAGGCTGTGGCTCTCCATGCATGGTGTCCTCCACAGATTCCCTCATGAAATTCTTTCATAACCCGTGGAGTTTCCGACTCATCCAAACAGACTAGTAAGAACCTGAGTGGATCCTTCCAATATAGTTGATTTTCGGAGATACAATATTTTGCAGCATGGAGTTTTAAAGTTCTTCACTTGGCTGGTGTTAGTCCTTCTGGACATTTCAGGTTTAACAAATAGAAAACTATATCTTTATACCATCCCGACGACACGAATTTTTCTTCAACCTTGCTTGGATGTGTCTGGTCATCCGACTCTTGCAAATGTGTGTCTCCGTCTTCCCCTTGTAGGCAATTGATGTCAAGAGCTCTAAGGTTTGACTGAGCCAAGAGCTTGGCCAGACCCTGCCCCTTTATCAATTTAGTAGGCTTGACTTCCAGATCAAATTCTTGTATTTTAGCGAGCCAACACCCTCATTTTCCATCACTATCCAGTTGTACCAATATATCCTTCACAGCACTGGTTGGTACGTACACGATAATTTTTGAATGCAGAACGTACGTATTGAATGCTTTAAGTGCTTTCACCATTGCGTACACCTGTTTTTCTATTATATCATATTTTAGTTCGGTGTCTCTAAGGCTCTTGCTAAAAAACACGATCGGGCGTTCAAAGGCTTCATCATTTTTGTGTAGCAACACCGCGGCGATAGTATGTTCAGAGGCGAACGAGAAGATGAGGAAATATTTCAAGTAATCTGGGCTTGTTAACACAGGTGCTTCACTGATGACTTTTTTAATATGTTCAAACGACGCTTTAGCCTCGGTCGTCCAATTTACTCTGCTATCCTTTTTTAGAATTCCTGTGATCAATTTGACAATCTCAGCAAAATTTGGTACAAACCTTCGCAAAAAATTTATTGTACCTAAGAAAGATTGAATTTCGTTTACATTCCTAGGAATCCTGATAGTTTGTATTGCTTCAATCCTCTTAGGATCGATCCTGATCCCATCTTTAGATACGATATGCCCCAGAAGCTTACCTTCCTGCATAGAGAAATGTGATTTCTTTGGGTTCAAAGATAGGCCATACCTGCGGCATTTTTCGAAAGTCTGTTTTAAATGGATCAAATGTTCTTCATCAGTTTTAGAGAAAACCGTTAAATCGTCAAGGTAGATTACTACGAACTTGTCTCTTTCTCCGACGAAAGCGATGTCCATAGCACGCTGGAATGTGGCCCCTGCATTCATCAAACCAAAAGGCATTTTATCATACATGAATGTACCCCATGGTGTGGTGAAAGAAGTTTTTTCTCTGTCTAGCTCGTCCATGGCGATTTGGTTGTACCCAGAAAACCCATCTATCATAGACATTTGATTTTCTCCAACTACCCTTTCCAGGACGTGGTCCATTTTGGGGAGCAGATAATTATCGTTAAGAGAAGACCTGTTCAAGTTCCGGAAATCCACACACAGTCTGATTTCTCCGTTCTTTTTTCTGACAGGGACTAAATTGGCGACCCAGTCTGAGTACCTTAGAGGCATGATTATTTTTGCATCTAAAAGCTTCTTAACTTCCTTTTCAATGACGGGCAAAAAAATGGGGTTAAATTGCCTAAGATTTTGCCTAAAAGGCTTGACCCCAGGCTTCAACGGTATCTTGTGCTCAATTATGGTAGTATCATACATTCGAAGCTCTTCATAGGACCAGGCAAAAACATCTGTATACTGTTTGAGTAGGTCTTTGTATTGGTATTTTACCTTGGGAGGGAGGAATTTACATATCTTTACTATCCTGGCTTCTTTTCCAGTTCCTATGTCTCAATCCTCCACTTCTTCTGGTTTCGGCTGCAAAGTGGATTTCACAGGTATGTCGTTCTGATCGAAGAGTCTTTCTAAAGGAATTAAGCCTTTCGGGATATGGTTGTTTTTAAGGATTAACATGCGATGATCCGCTATTTTATGTCGAAAGGTTTCAGGATCTTCACCCTCTTGCATAGTCCACATCAGGTCGTTTTGGTTTTCTTGGTCTGGATAAGTTTCAGAGAACTCACCTACTACCATAAGAAATCTCTGAATTTTATCGTCATCTTCAAAGATCTGCCAGTGTCTGACATTATTGGGTATAGAGGGTTTATATCTGATTTCCGTATGATATTTTATTTTAACGTTCGTGGGAGGAGAAAAGGTTGAGGCTGCCTTAGCCAATGCGTCAGCATGTAGATTCTCCGTGCGAGGAATAAAATGGACTTTTATAGATGAGAAAAAATTATTCATCAAATCCCAAGCACAATTTCTGTATGTTCTTAGTCTGGGATGCTTGGCTTGGTATTTTCGGTTTATTTGCCTTACTATCAATTCCGCGTCACCGTAAACCTCCAAGTTTTTTATTTTTAACTTCTTTGCAGCCTCCAAACCTAAGATTAATGCTTCATACTCACATGCGTTATTGGTGTAATCTATACCCCACTGTAAACGATATGAGAAAGGAACAATAAACTTACCTTCAGGCACTATTAAAAGTATGCCAGCACCAGCTCCTTCGGAAGACGAAGCACCATCGAAGTACATTTTCCAGATACCACTTTTGCATAGTTCTTCAGTCAAGGGGTTAAGCTCTTCTTTCTTCATATCAAATTCTTCTGGACACCCATCTAAACCATCATCAAATGACAATATGCAATTTCCCAGATCTTGGTCTGCAACATAAATGGGAAAGTTATTTGGATTCTGAGGATCACTGACAGTATATGCCAATCTTGTTTCTCTGTACAACCGGGTAAACTGACCACCAAATACAGGAATTGTGGCATATGACATATCCAATTGTAGAGAACCCCCCAACTTGGCTCCCCATGATCTGGATAAAAACATACCATATTTGGGAGGGATATCAACAATGACCACATCCATCAAGACACTCTTGACCGGGACCTGAGCCAGGGTAACAACCAGATCTTTTATCATCCCCATACATTTAACCTTTCTCGAATTGAAAGAGTATAGATCTCCATAGGGTCTAGTGATATGGAGGCCCAACCTCTCCATTATAATTTTGGGCATAACATTATGAGAATCTTCGGAGTCTAACATACAATTATGCAGTAACAGATCATGTATATTCATGGTGATATAGAAAGGTGCAACATTATCTTTAGATCCCTCAAAATGAGGACCAAAGGTGATGTTAGGTCTGACGTCTTCTAGGTTGATAACATCAGAATGACTTTCTGACTCATGGACACCCATGATTTTGGCGATTTGCTTCCGATAAGTGGGGTTTTTTGCTAATTCTACCAAAGGAATCAGTATCTTAATTTTATTTAGTTCATTCTCGAAATTGAAAGATAAATTTACCTTGTCTGTTTCTTTGGTTAAGATTTCCGAGCTTTTCTTTTTCGACTTATTTGTCTAGACTGCTTTATCACTCGTGATTTTAGCCGAAGGTATAACTTTATCTACCGGTTTAGTTTCCTTTGTTTGGGTTTCAACTTTTTTCATGTTGGATTCTTGAGTTTTTGCTACTATGATTTTATTGCTAGGTAACAATGTTTCTTCCGAAGGAGGTTCATGAGCCTGACCCCTTTGAAAGATTCTTTTAGGTTGGTCAGTTGAGGTGGTCTTATTTTTTGATCTTAGATTGTATTTGGGTTGAAAATCAGCCGCTATCATTTCGGTTTCTGGCTGAGATACACAGAGGTCGGGATGATCACTTTCTTCATCTTGATTAGAAGGTTGAGAAGTATTTAAAGATTTCTCATAGTCTTCTTTGGTTAAGAATGACTAGGGACATTCATCACCGAAACACGCGACTTCATCTTCCGAATCTCCAAAATCTTGGAGGTCATTTGCCCCTATAAAATTTTCGTTTTTTAGTGGAGCTTGTATTTTTTGATCTTCATTCTTTATTTTCCTTTGTTGATTTTGGGGATTTGGGTTTCTCTTGAAGTCCCTTTTGTTAGAAGAATCAGCTTTAGCCTGATCCAACTCCATCCTAGAGATTTTGTTAGACAGTTCTTTAATTATTCGGTCCATATCATCTACTCTGTCATCAGTATATCTATTTGACCCCGAAGGACCCGCTGGTTCCCTATAGCGTCTATTTTCTCGGTTGACTGTTTCTACTTTAGTTTTTAACTTGCCTGAAGCCATCATATTAGATTATATTTTGACAACATCGTCTTGCATTCTATTTAGGGTGGCTCCTCTTCTTTCTCGTAAAAGTAGGGCAAAATCAGGTTCGAAAGCTCCCGCAAAGGTTACTTTGGCTGAGGGTTCAGAAGGTTTAACAACGGATGGAATTTTATTATAAAGTTTGTTAAATCTCAGGATAAATTCCATAACGGTTTCTTAGTTCTTTTTCTTTAGGGACCCAAACTCGGTAAGGTAATATAGGTGATCCTTTCGCTCTCCCCATTGTCTGAGGAAAGTATCTTCCAAAGCGTCATATGTCCGAATAGAAGCTGCGGGAAGGCTCTTAAACCAAGTTCGGACTTGTCCTTCAAAGGTCTGGACAAGTAGCCTCGAATAGACATCCTTGTGCTCAATCCCACAGATGTCTGGGAACTGGTCAAAAAAGTTTATATGTTCAGCTGTGGTTAGATCTCCCTCCCCGGTGAACTTAGGAATATTTTTAATGTAGTTGTCAGGTAAATCATGGAGGTGAACGGGTAAAATTAGGGGAGCGTATCTCACTGCTACTTTTGCAAATACTCTGGGAGGAGGGACGTTCGTTTTTCCTCCACCTCCTCCTCCGACGCCTGCCATTGACTTGGGAATAGGAAATGAGGGTGTAACACACTCTTTTGAATCGGGTGAAACTGGGAAATTCTGTTGAAGAAAGGCTGGTGTGTCAAATGACAACGATCTTTCTAAAGGACCTTTTCCCTTGTTTATAGATGGGAAAGTCTGATGGATATCACTTCTAAATTCAGAGTAGTCTGTTTTCGGATCTCTGGTATCAGACAGAGGGCTTCAGGAAGTAGGAGGTTCTGAAGGGCATGTAGTCTTTAAAAGTGGGTTTTTGGGCTTGTGAATGGTAGCGGTTGCCTTAGACGAGCCTCTCGCTCTTGAAATTTTTTCAGGATCATTAACAGGCATAATCAGCTTGCCATCCGGGTTCTGTTTGGTATTCCTTCTACCAGACGCCAGTTTGTGTTTTAGTGGAGTCGCCAAGTGAAAGATTTAAACAAGCCTTAAAACGGTGTGCACTCTATGTTCACTATCAAAGAGTAACACTATCAACGAAATAGTTTAGCGTTTTCCCAGGGAAAAGATTTCGTATCTTCATCCCCAGCAACGACGCCAGAAAGATGTTGTTCCTGAGTCTGTACTTAAGGCTTAAAAGTACAGTGTCAAGGCATCCGAAAGTATGATAAAGGTTGATAAAGGATTTGCTAACCTTCGGTATGGGAAACTAATGAGGATTTCTACGTTCTCGTTGTCTATCTTCCAACTTTTCCTGGGTAGTGATATCTTGTTCAATGGCTGCCCATGAAAGTTCCAATTCCTCCCAGGTGTTCGCAGTTTTAAGGATTATGTCAAAAATATTTAAAGCGATATGTATTTGGTTAGATAGTCCGGGTGGAATATTTGGTTGAGTTGCTGCAGGAACAGTCATTGAGGAACAATACCAATATGGAAAGTGATTTAAACAGAATGTTTTAATGCTGTTTGAATTTGATTAAAATAGAGAGAAAGTTTTTTGCACGAAGAACGAAATAAGAATGCAAACTGAGGGCCCTTTCCCGTAACTGTGTTATTTTTTGTAAAAAATATGTGGGGTGAGAGAAAGACGTTTAGCTGTAGATAACGTAAGATTACTGTCAATAGAAAACTCACACATACACAGAAGAAGAAATCGACATAGAGATAATTCACATAGTGTAAATAAATATGAAATTCTGTAAATGTAAATTGGTCTTACACCCGCTAATAGCTGGTGTAGAGGAAAGATAAGAAGCGATTACAGAAAAATGAAATCCTTTCGCTATAGTAGTGGTCGTACTAAATTATAGTGATACATATCAATTATGAAGAGTGAAATGAAATGAAACAAGAAACATAACTAAACAAACTTGCAACACAGTCATGACGGAATCAGGAATCTTTGAATTTGCTTCTATTAACTTCTCCAATGCAAAACTCTATTACAATATTTCCCTCAAAAGTCCAGCCTGGTGTTCTTCTTTTGGTGATCTATTTATACAAATTTGCCCTTCCCTACTCCTATTTTCAAAAAGTGCCAGGTGCTTGCTTTTACGTGATTCAGTGCATATTATGGATCTGTCCATAAACTGGATACAAGTTGTGAAGGTTCCGCTTGACAGCTGTGAGGAGCGAAATCATTCCATCTCTTCTACTCTATTTTCAAAAAGGGCCAGGTGCTTGTCTTTGCATGGATTCAGTGCATATCATACACTTGTCCACGAACTGGGATACAAGCTGTGACAGCTCTGCTTGATAGCTGGTCTCGGTGAAATAGCACTCTCGAGCCAACTGTGGAAGTTTATTACCTATTTGTGCATCAATGACGTGAAGAGCGCTGAGCTGTGCACTCAGTTGAATCAAATGTTTATCAACATGAGCCAGATCTACCCTATCTATCTTAGAGACATGCACCGAATCTCTTTCATTCTTTTCCTTTAGATCGAGGGATATCTGACCTACGTTCATTTGCCTTAGCGTCTCTGAGTCAACTCCATTCTCCATTTCTAACAGCTCGCCATCTATGGTATTTAAGGCTTCTTCTAATGAACTGGTCACCTTTTGAGCCTATTCTTTGCTCAGGGTAATATTATGTTCCCAATCTTTTAACAAAATATTACCTCTTGTTTGTTCAGCGATGGTGAGCCCTGGAGAGTCTTTGGAAAATTTGTTGTTGGTAGTTATCACTGCCTCTTGAAAGGCTACCCGAGCAGCTTCGACTTTCTTCTCTCTGGCGATCAGATTCTCGAAAATCTGATGCATTAACAGACAATCTTCTCGAATCTCTCCAACTTTGTCCAGCAGACTCTGCTGTACAGAAGAGATCCTGCCTCTGATATCAATCGCTTGGGATTTAAACCCCGCGACGTCGATTATTTTGCTTTCAGCAACCTCTACTTGAGCCTGTAGCTCTGTGATCATATTCCTCTGCTAACCAGCCTGCACCCGACCTTCTCGGATCACCGAATGTGCTTGCTCTAGCTTGACTTTGAGCGTTTCTATCTCATTTTTATCCGCCAATCTAGCCTGTTCCATCTCTATGTTGGCCTGGCCCTTGGAATTTTCTGTGGCTGTAGCCAACCTGGCCTCGAGGGTCCTGATGAGGCAATTCTTTCTTTTCAATTGGAGATTCATTTGCCCAACCGAGAATTGATTTGCCAAAGCATAGGTGCCCAGTGTTCCAGCGATTTCAGTAGCAAGCTGGTCACTTTTCTTGCGCTTGCCATCTGTCATGATTTTGTATTTTTTGACAGTGGACTCTCCTTCTTGATAAAATTCTGGCTTCACTACAACTTTTCTCTTTTTGTCAAAAAAGAACTCATTAGGAGGGATTTCCTCTGCCCTTATAGGTCTCAGTTCTTCACCAAATATCCATCCCTCGCTAACATTTCCCTGTGCCGACTGCAAGGGTGTGACAGAGGAGATGGGTTTTCCTATTTTCTTTGTTGATTTTGTTGGAGTGTTGACAGGGTTCTATTCTTTTGGAGTAATTGGGGCTTCCTTTTCAGTCTCTGCTATCTTCTTTTTCGGTGTGTCTGGAATTTTTCCTTCAGCCTCTGAAATTTCTTTGATTGGCGGGTCTGGAATTTTTCCTTCAACCTCCGAACTCTCTTTTCTTGGCGGGTCTGGAGTCCTTTCTTTTGTCTCAGGATTACTCGTTTTCTCCTCCTCAGGTTGTTGTCCATGGATATATATTACCTCCGTAGAATCTTCAACATTCTTTTCTTTTGTCTCGGTAATGGCCAACCCTCCCAACACAGTGGGAATACATCTTCTCCTATACTCTTGGAATCTTAACACAACTGCTGCGTCTTTGGGTGTTAGCGATTGGATCTGGGCTAACACCTCTTCATAAGATTTCGCTCCTTGAAAAATGTCGTCCGAGGGGGAATTCTCATGTTCGAATATCTTAAGCCCAACATGAGCCAGATGATTTCTTACGACTTTCTGTGGATCATGTTTTTTAATATCAATGGAGGCCAACTTTAGGTCCTCCAGGGCAACAGCCTCAGCTTTGGCATGCCCAAAATCTAATAAAGAATATGAATTCATTCAAATGGGAAAAGAAGGCCATACCTTCTTTGAATATCCCTTGAGCTCCTTGCTTACGCCCCCGATTACTATTTGCCATGCAACTTCACGACAAGCTAGTTTATCGAGAATGAACAAAGGTAGCGCATGAGGGGGAACAGAAGCCCCGAAAACTATGATGTATGAGAACTCTGCTTCAACATACCAATCTGCGATGCCACTCAAACCTGTTGAAACGCTATCCGATATACGAGGTGGCGAGTGACGAAAAATATTTATGTGCAGGGGCACCATCACCCAATTCAAAATCTCATATGGGAACTTTCCAGCTTTATTTTGCCATAATTTATCATGATATTCGTGCACTGGTTTTTCTTGGGTTGGAGTCCAAGCCCAAATCATCAAGGGGAAAGGCGTCATGGAACATATTGCATCCATGATATATGTCGACATGTAAAACTATGAGGGTTTCCCACCTTCCTTTTTCTCCCGATACTCTATGATCCTGTTGGCCAAGCTATCTGAGAGCATCTTTGCCCAATTGAAAGAGCAACCTTCAGCGACCCGAAATATGAGAGGCACCCAAGAAACATAGAAATGCGAGATGTCTTCTCGCCTGAACCGACGACATGTCATCATGGCCACATACTTGTATTGTTGCTCTAGCGAAGCAATTGAATACACGCCCTTGTCATTCGCTCTGAATGTCGCGGAGCGCGAAACCCAATCCTTTATCAAACCTGGCATAGTTTTGTCATATTCTATGCACTCCTTCTTTTTGAATTCTTCCAAGAAATCCGCACCGTATGTATATTTAGATGTGGAAGGCATCTTATCCATGCTTTGTAAATGCTCGGGCTGGAAAGTTTCGATAGTCACTCGCTGACTATTCATAATTGTTCTAGTAGGCAGGTCCACATGATCCAAATCCCAACGGATCATGTCATAGTAAGGAAGCAACCGGGGCCTGGTTGCTATTCTGTGCATCCCTGACTGTACAAATATCTTATACTTAGTGTGTAAATCGTCTCTTTCGTTGGCGTCAGAATCATCTGAGTAATCAACTAATTCTGCCTGCAGAGCATTGAACACATACGACCAGTCGGGAATCGATTCGACACTTCGGGGTGAAGTGTCGGAGACATTGTCTGAGATTTGGCTTGTAACTTCAACATTTTTCTTCGTCGCTCTCCGTGGAGCCATGACTGCTGCTTTCTTTTTCGCTCTTCTGTGATAAACCTGCGTATACATGCAGAAGTCAATCCAAATTCGAAAATGATGAGCTCTGCTTGCTTATGAAAAAAGTTTTCATTATAACAAAATGAGACTCCCGTATATATTTGAAACTTCTGTAATCTCCGTAATAATTCTGTCCAATCGCAATTAACAACACATTGATTGCGTAAAAATCCGATCTACTTTATTCGTAGATTTACCCTAATCATCTATTAATGTCATCAATGTTTGGCGGCTTGCCAGTCAACTGGAGTATGAAAAGCAAAAAGTTTCCTCGAGAAATGTGCAAGCCTCGATGCGCGGGACCTATCTCGTTATAATTTAAATTATTCAAAATATAGCAACGTTAAAGATCTTTCTCGCTTTTCGCTGCATCGGGGATTTCCCTTTAACATTTTAAGTTTTCAACTTGCGAGACCGCAAGTACCGATTTTGATTTAAGAGATAATCGTGATTTAAAACATGATTAATTTCCTAATCATTTTACTCGTGGTATCGCGACTCAGAATTTCGAAGATAAAATTTCGGGAGATTAGTATGCCGAGTTACGAAACTGCGAGAAATCGATACTTAAGACTTAATTAGAGTTAAGAGAACTTGGATTAGGTGACTAATTAATCATACTATAATCGCATCATGGTTTCGTGAGTCGGAGTTTCAGACATCATGATTTTCGAAAAGATAGCGTCGAGGCACAAAACCCCGACAACGTCAAATCAAAAGTTAAATGTTTTTACCCTAGTTAGTGCTTCGGGCAGAAAAATAAAAGTTACTTCGTCATTTCGTGACTTGAGACGTATGAACTCAAGGATTGGAAGTTTCTGACATGCGAGATCCCGAAATAAAGCCAAAAAGGTCGAACGTTTAGTACAAAAGTGGACTTTTTTTAAGGGGAGAGAAAAAACATCGCTGCTTTTTTCGACAAGGTTGTAAAAAATTCTTTTCAAAGTTGCGGGGGAAAAATTCAAAAGGCCATCTTTAGATTTCAAGTGTCAAAGACTGAAAAATGTGAAAGGTTATAAATCAGTTGAGGGCGGCTCCAACAATGCAGACGATGACAAAACGATTCCGATGTAGGCGATGACTAGGGTAAACCCTAGCCGCAAAGGAGATCGCCTGCTATCTTCATTCTCAGACATAAAAAAACACTTTAAAAATTAATATTAATAATATAGTTTAGATTTAAATTAAACTTAACTAGCACAGTCACTAAGTCGCGACTGGTGAACGTCGAAAGGCGTTTACGGCTGTTAAAAATGCAATGCCGAAACGATCGCTGGTGATGTCAGCACAGAAACGCGGTCACCAAACGTTTGCTAGTAGAAAGATGAAACTTCTTAATATCTGTGTGAATATTTTAATATTTTTTAATCAGGTAGACGTGGCAATAAGTTAGTGAACACAGTAATTTTTAAACACGATTAGGTAAATGTAAAAAAGTAAACATATAAATGGATGTTTTTATAACAGCTCGGAAGTTAATGGATGAAATTAGAACCATGCATTTATTGTGACGACTAAGAATATTCTAGACATATTTAATCTTGTACATAGAAAAAGTATTAAGAACTAAAAACCTATTAAATGTACCCATTGTCAATAGGTGTACACCTTTAAACATAATTATATTTATCAAATAAAAATACTTTACATTTAATTTAACTATTATTTAATTTTTATTTAAAAACCTAATTTGTTATTAAAATTTCATTTATTTGCTAGAGTCTCTATTAGTTGGTTTTATGAGTTTACATTGTTAAAGTTACAACTTGCCCATAGTTTGTAATTGCATCGTTTTCTATGTTAAGTAAACCAATTTTCATAGAACTTCAGTAGAGAAGTTTATACATACCTTTTCATCAAGAATGCCAAATCAAACTTAATTATTTTTCAATATTTTTTTTTAGATATTCTAAATGAAAAGTTTTTATATCCCATCAAAGTGTTCATTTATTTGAAACTAAAGTATATCATCTGTTTATATAAAGTATATCATTTGTTTATATAAAGAGAAGATTATTTTCAAAATGAATTTTTATTTATAAATATTTTAAATGAGAAGTTTTATATCCCATCAAGGAATTCTTTTATGTGTAACTAAAGCATGACATGTGTTTATCTAATAATTCAGCATTGCAATATTTTTCAATATTTTTTTTTAGATATTCTAAATGAAAAGTTTTTATATCCCATCAAAGTGTTCATTTATTTAAAACTAAAGTATATCATCTGTTTATATAAAGTATATCATTTGTTTATATAAAGAGAAGATTATTTTCAAAATGTATTTTTATTTATAAATATTTTAAATGAGAAGTTTTATATCCCATGAAGGAATTATTTTATGTGTAACTAAAGCATGACATGTGTTTATCTAATAATTCAGCATTGCAATGCGTTGATCCACATTTAAACAAAAACATAGAAAAATAACATTTAATAAGAAATAAAACATGTGTTTATCTAATAATTCAACATTGCAATGCGTTGATGCACATTTAAACAAAAACATAGAAAAATAACATTTGATAAGAAATTTATTGTTTTAATATTAATTGTATTGAGATTGAATTGTATAATTAAATGTTTTTTTTTTGTTAATGTTATTAAAATTGAAATTGAATTGTATAATTAAATGTTTTGTTAATGCTTTAGTTATATTTAATGTTATATCTAATTATAATATTTAAGTTTTAAATTTTATTTTTTTATTATATATAAAATAAATATAAACAAATTATATAATTAGAAATAATAAAAAATGTAATTGAAAATTAGGAAGATGTTTTCCAACATTAGTAACAAGATAAATAACATACATCTATAACTTAATTTTTAAAATTTAATACAAAATATAAAGTATCCTTGAAATGTATGTATCACTTGTTAAAAAAAAAACTTGTACTTATCCTTTTGCACTTAACCTTTTGCCTAGGCTAATTTAAATTAGTCTAATTATAAATAGAATTTTTTTATATGCAAGGTATAGCCCTTACAAATTTGTTAGATATTTTCTTT
>ML779481.1:780418-792095 GCA_009831015.1 Picea engelmannii | reverse complement strand
TATATATATATATATATATATATATAAATTCTTCAATTTGACACTTTCTTAAATCTAAGTGAGTCATTCATGGATGCAAACATTGGATGTAAACATTGTCTTTAATTAATGAGATTCAAGATAATGATGTTAATTATATGAGATTTTTTTCAAAAACTATTCTTGTTGACCATATTTCCCAATCAAATAAAGCTTAATTTGACAATAAAACATCTTGAAATATCTTTTCTAGGAAAAGTATTAGATTGAATTAATTATGCTATATTTTAACTTTTCTTTTCTATGAATGATTAGATTGAGGTATTTTTAGGTAAAAATGGTGAAGATTTGTTGTCTTAGAGTGAGATATGTGTAGTATACCTAGGGAGGTAATATGGGGTACCTAGGGGAGGTACCCAATGGAAATGTGGTTATGTATTATTGGTGGAGGTCATTCAATCTAAGGTGGACTAGGTCCACTATATTATTAAAGAAGACCCATTATGATAGTTAGATATTATAATATAATAAATGTGAGAAGGATTTCTAGAAGGTTCCTTTTCTAGAATGTTCCTAGGAGATAAAGAGTGTTATATAAGGAAGTCTAAGCAATCTATTGGAACATAGTCAAGAATATTGTAACAAGCAAGTATTTCTTGAGGAGTGCATTCTTTCCATAAGGAATAATATATGGTGTTACTTTACCTCAAGGGTTTTGATTACATCTTGTGTTCAATATTTTGGCGAATCGTTTGGTTTATTCTTGTTGATATTAATGCTTATTTCTGAAGTATATTTTCAGATCTATTTAGGTACTTAGCAATTGGTATCATATCTCTTTCCTTGGTCAAAGAAGAGAATTATTTTTTGGTTTCTTTTGCATATTTTTTAAAAGGAAAAAAAAGGCGATGATGCACTTCATATTCAATTATGAAATTTCCTGAACAAAATTTGCCAAAAAAATTGGATATTTGAATTCCTCCTAGAAAATTACCTAATTTCAAAGAAAACATCAGTCGAAACAGAGTTCGGGAAGTAAGTTATCAACATTTTAAATTCGATAATTTTTCATGGGTTTTTTTTTTTTGAAAAAACAACGGGATTTGCATAGTAAGTTATAAACCCTAGTTGTTTGTTGAAGATTTATTAAAATCAAAATGTATTTTATAGGGAACAGTAATGGACCTAATATTGAAGAGTATATAAAATGGATAAAGTCTGAACATCCATTATTTTGGAGCTTACATATACCCCATAATTTAAAGGATGATGCTAACATTTGGTGGAAATTGCTTAGCTATAGCGAGATGATGACACTCTCTAATGAATAATTTGAAAAAGTATTTTTAGATAGGTGGTCTCATGTAAAAAATAAGTAAACGATTTATTTTCATATGAAAACTCTATTTTACAGGTTCATGGTTGTATTCATAAAGAAAATACATCATTGTTTATATTAACCCTAATTCCCAACAAAATTTTATCAATATTCAGTTGGTTAATAGATTGCAAGTTCTAGAAAATAATATTCAAAGCACACAGGTTGAGGGTGAAAATATTCAAATTTTTAAAGATTTGAAGATTACCATGGACAACTATGTGTTGCATTATAATTTTTGTGCCATTGATATGAATGATGTGGATATTATTCTTGGATATCCTTGGATGGAGACAATTGGTACAATTAGTATTGATGTGGAAAATAAGTCTGTGAAACTTTGGTACAAGAAAAGGAAAGTTACATTGCACGATGTGTCTCTTAGTAAGAAAGAAAGTCCCATGGGGGAAAGCCATGAAGTTGTTGTAGAATATAAAATTACATCAGAGGACGATTCTATGAAAGGAAATGAAGAAAATCCCCAAGAAGGACACAATAAAGAAGACAAGAAGATCATTGAATCAAAGCAACATCGTATTGTAGAGTTGAAGAAAAAGGGACCGATTCCTAAATTTGTTTTATATTAACATCCACGGCACATAGAGAAACAAAATTCATCAAGGCAGGTGCATGAGCATCAATAGACTTTTTATGGACCAACATGGAACTAGAAAGGACACCAATCAAGCGACATGTGGAGGAATATCGACACTGTAGGACAATATTAGGATCGAGCCACAAAACCATGGCACCAAAGACATAATAAGGATCCAGATTAGGGTGGCAAGGCCATAGTTGGATATTATGTTCATTTTCTACTAGGATGGATGGAGGGTTGTACTTGGTACCATTTGGCTGTATTTCTTAGCTGGTCACATTGTATGGTTTTTTCCCATGTTTCGGTAACGAAACATGTGAAGGGGGATGGAATGTAGTATTCCTAGGGAGGTAATATCGGGTAACTAGGAGAGATACCCAATGGAAATGTGATTATGTATTATTAGTGGAGGCCATTCAATGTAAGGTGGACTAGTTCCACTATATTATTAAATACTTGGCCCACTATGGTAGTTAGATATATTAATATGAACATAATAAATGTGAGAATAATTTCTAGAAGGCTCATTCTCTAGACTATTCCTAAGAGATAGAGAGGGCTATATAAATAAGTGTAAGCAATGTAATGAACAATATTGTAATAAACAAATATTTCTTGGAGAGTGCATTCCTTCCATAAGAAATAATATATGGTGTTACCCTACCACAAGGGTTTTTACTATTTCTTATGTTCAATATTTTGGTGAATGGTTTGGTTTATTCTTGTTAATATTAAGTGTTATTTCTGAAGTATATTTGTAAATCTATTCATGTAATTAACAAAATGTGGGGGCCAACAATGGCCATGTTTTCACTAAAATGCCCTACGATTGAAGTTGTTGTCGTAGATATTTCTTTTTTCATGACTGCCATTAACGTTGTTCTAGTAGATATTTCATCATCTAGGATTGTCACTTGAATACTAACCATTTGTTGATCTATGAGTAAGATGAAAGAAACTAACAAATGACTAGGAGGTTGAAGAGTCGCTTAGTCCAATTACATGAGAGGTTTAATGCGATAGACAACAAAGGAGGAAGGAGATAGTTGCAAGGAGTTCTACTAGACGAGGACGACTCAAGCTACTACTTCCATTGAACCTTCGATCAATTTTCTATGTAGACCATTGCCCCTTCTAAAGATGGTGAAGTTGACCTTAAAACAAGCACCACGCTAGATGGCCTAAAGTTGGATGAGGCACTACAAAGATATTTCCATAGTGAGATCATATGAAACATTGAGATATTACCATAATTCGATCATATGAAACATTGCTCGTCATTACCATGAAGTTATAGTGCATTTTATAGTGGACCAAGTTGTGGTTGAAGTGTTGCAGCTTTAAAGAAGGCAGTGTAGAAGGTGATGGGAAGGCGGTGCAGTAGTGGTGATGCAAAGGCAGTGAGCTCCAAGAAGGAAGCAAAGAATTCATTGATGTCACATTCAAAGTTGATTGATTTCGTTAGTAGCAATGAATCAATGAAAGTGGAGGAAGGTCTCTAGGAAAGAATTGAGTACTTATATACTTCATGTGAGGGGTGGATACAAGGTGGTTTGGTTAACATGTTTTATCGATGTGAGGGGTGGATACAAGGTGGTTTGGTTAACATGTTTTATCAGAATCTTTCGGGAAAAACTGGAATGCTAAGAGCATGCATTAGGCATAACAAGACCGAGAAAAGGAACTTATGTCCATGAAAAAATCAATCTTGTAAATTACTGTTGTAAAAGTATATCAATTGATAATACCTTGGACTAGCACAACCGCAAAGTTGGTTGGTGAACACCGATAGGTATCAACATTAAAACTCGCTTTAAAACCCCACTCCATAAAAAACAAATGCCATTCACACTCCAAACGTGGAATGAGGTGGTTCACATTTCAACACTTCAATCAATCCATGGTTTAATAATGTAAATGTGACAATAAAACTTCAGATATTAATTCTTGTTAATCATCTAAACGTGGCAATCATATGGCCTTACAATAATTTCTTAATATGATTAGGTAAATGTGAAAAATTTGAGAGGACGACTACAAATATCCTAGCATCTTTTATTGCTAACCATCAAATTAGGTTTTCAGATTAAAAGATCATTAATTGTGCACATTGTCAATAGATGTATGCCTATCAGCCCAAAAATATTTTAGTGAAAATGTCCTAGTAAAAATATCATTTTTTTGTAAATTTCATTATTTTAGTGAAAATATCTCATTAAAAACAAAAATAAGTATGTTGACTAAATATTTTAACAATAAAATAAAATATTTGTTGTTAAATTTAAATTTATGACTATTTAGTTTAAATTTGCAAATTTTATTTTATATTTGTTTAAACATTTTATGGTTTATATTTTTTATTAAAATAAACAATATAAATCTATATAAAATAATCATAATAATTCTTTATTATTTAATAAATTACATTTATAAATACATAAAAATATTTTCTTCACATTATAATTTTAACCACTCAAATTTATAAATAGATTTGCTTCGGACTAACTGTGGGCCAAGTTTAACAGCATTATTATGAAGAGTTGGGAATTTTTATGGCTATCGTTGTGTGTGCTGACCATTCAGATGATCGATTAAGACAGCGATAACACTGACAGCAATGTTATCTCCAACTTTGGAACTGACGTGGCTGGTGCTAATGATATTTCTCCCACAATATTTCTTAAAAAAAAAAGACTTTGGTTTTTTTTTGAATGGTGTTGATGGTGAGAATGGTATCTCTTAGACGGAATTTTCGACAGAAATAAACTTTCGATCCCTTTTATGTGGGCGACGTCGATGCTGATGTTTGGGAGGTTCCTTGGACAACTTTTTCCTTTCAACTTTGGGCGAATATGTATTTTCTTTTATGACAGGCAGCTTAATTAGATCCCTGAAATGAGTTTTGAAGTTTGATTAAGTGTAACAAAAATGTAAGTTTATATTTAAACATAAATCAATATTAAACGTAAATACTTTTGCTTAGCTAAGAGTATTAAAAACGTACATTTAATGTTAAGGAATTGCGTTAAATTTTGCAATGTTGGTTTAAGAATGGAGTTTTTTATTTTATTTATTATAACTTTAAATCTATCAATTATGGCTCTAAATCAAATCAATAAAAATGTATTTTTTTTTTAAATTTACTTAAAAAACTTTACAATTAAATGGATATGATTCCTCTCAATTTTTACTACTATTAATAATTATATAGTATATTATAATTATATAGTATATTGATATTATTTTTATTATGTAATAAAATCTTTTAAAGTCTTTTTCAAATTTACTTAAAAAACTTTACAATTAAATGGATTTGATTCTTCTCAAATTTTAATAAATCTACATTAATAATAACTATATATTATATATTGATATTATTTCCACTATACAATAAAATCTCTTATCTCAAGCATTGCATTTTCAATTGGTATGAATATTCAAGTTTATCAAGTGAATTGCATAATTTATGTGTTGTAATGTATTCAAACCTATGAATTGCTTATATAAACATATGGGTTATTCATTTTCCAACTCACTATGTATTTATATTTAGCTGCATTGGGTTTTCATTTGAAACTCTCAATTCTAGCTTTGTATTTATATTTAGGTGCATTGGGTTTTCATTTGAAACTCTCCATTCTAGCTTTGTGCAACAAACAAGTATTTTGTAAACTATATACATAATAACAAATTACACATTTGTTTCAAAGTTAACTCTTTTACAACTTTATATTCAATAATCTTATATCAAGTCAACAATATGTATGTATGTGAAGATTTCCTAGGATTAATGTATATTCTACTAATAAGTTTTTTATTTTTATTTTTAGAATTATGACTTTAAGTAATATTTATTTAATTAATCTATATTCAATTAACATGTTTTTTTAGAATATATATATATATATATATATATATATAAAATAAAAAAAATATGTTTTATTTTTTAGTGTAAGAAGTTGTATTATTGTAGAAAATTATGATACAAAAAATGGGACATTCTGGTCTTTCTAGAAGGAAACCAGACCAAGGGTGCTCAAGTTGCGCGTGCTGATATTTACGAGGGGTGGGACTGGCCTGCCATTAGGGTAAACCAAGCCAGTCCTCCCATATCCAGTTTGATAAAAGATAAGCAACATAGTCATACAAGAAAATGCTGGAGAAAACTGCTAAGCCAAGTGGGTAGTAGGTCCCAACTAACCTGACTAAGCCTGGAATTACTATCATTAGACTAACCATTAACTAGTCCAGGATGATGATGTGTTTCTTTCCACCATCCGCTTGGTTCATGTTATTCTCCTTCTGGGAGATCGTGCGAGTCTTCCGAATGTGGGTTGGCGCCCCATGACCGTCGACCGACGTGATGTCCATGTGGTGGACATAACACATATAGAGGTGGAACTGAGTACCCAACCCCTCCATCTGGTATTTGTGGTCCTTCTCGACCTTAACTAATAGTTTGGTGAGAGTTTCCAAACTGTTGAGGCAACTCAGGATTTCGTCCAACATTTTCTTGGTTTCCTTGCGACCTTCCTATCTGGCGTCTTCCATTTCCGAAATCACTTTGCCGACCATCATATTTGTTAGCCAAGCCATCTCCATTGTTTTATGGTATAGGGTTTCCCTGGGTTGCGTGGCCCTCGGGTCTATTACCAGTGCATCCCACACTTTGCCTTTGCGTTTTTCTTTTAATTCCTTTTCCCATCGTTTAATGGTCACTTTTCCTTTCGACGCCACTAAAGTTCGAAAGGTCCCTTTCACATCTTTTGTTGCCTATTCCATTCTTGATATCTTTCATGGAGTGTTCGCAACTTCCTTTCCTCGGGGGTTCTTCTTCCTATTCGTTTGCTTCATTTGCGCCATCCTGTTTCACTTCTTGCTACTCTTTTGTGATAAACTTCACTTGTACCTAACTTCACATGGGTTCTTCCTTCCCCTGCCCTTGTATCTATGATAGTTCCTGCTGTTGCACTCCTTATGTTTGTGTGTCTTCCTATTGTCTCTCCTCTTATTGAGCTTCCCCTACTGTGAGCTTGTCCTTTCAATCATGGTTTGCCCATAGTGGTGAGCTCTTCTGTCCTTTTTCCCTAGTGCAGCTCGTATGATCTTGATGACTCATCCTTTATCCCTATATGGGTCCCTTCCCCTGCTCATTGAAGATCCGACTGTACTGTTGTTCATACCTATACTTTGGCATGGTGGATCGAGTCTGGGCCATGTCATGCCCTCATGCCTTACGTCATTCATTGAATGTGGTTTGTCATATGAACTTTTCCATGTGCTTTCCCCGCTACTCTTACTGTCTAAAGGGCCTTGCTTCCATACCCCCCCCTATTGCATATGTTGATCCTGCATGGTAATTGGTATCCAAGTGGGAGGCAATCATTTCCTGCCTGGGTCCTACGTGCCTGCCGAAAATCCTTGCGCTACGCTCCTCGATGTGAACTTCCTCGCTTAAGTTGCCTTCATGGTATTTTGTCGCTAGTTGGATGCAGTCTGATCTGAGTTGTCCATCTAGGATGCTAGTCCAGGTAGTGTCTAGTTCCACACCTTCCTTCCCAACTCCCTCGTTGGTGATCCTGTCCGCCAGACCATTCGCTAACCTGTGCACCTATCGCAACTCCACTGTATTCAAAGTTTTCAGATGCTCATGGATTTTATGAAGGGAGTGTGTCAGGTGCCAGTGTCTCTGAACCTTGCCCACTCGGATACCATTTTGGAGTCTTTTTGCTGTGTTAATAACTAGGGTGGAGTCACCTTCCACGATTGTGTTTGTCATCCTTCCACGATTTAGGATTTCAAGGCCAAGCTCCAGGGCTGCAAATTCCGCTGCGTTGTTTGTTGAGTTTCCCATACTTTCAACGTACAACTGAATGATGTTACCACCACTATCTCTGATCACCCCTCCCATCCCTACCACTCCTGGGTTTTCTTTTTCTTCCCTGTAAAAATTCAATTTGAGGAACCCTGCCGGAGGGGGGGTCCAGTTGCGATCGCCTATTTTGAGTTGCGGTTCCCATCCTGTCGGTGCACTATTGTGCCCGTATTTTAGGTGGAATAAATCCAGGATGCGTGAGTCTTGGTCAGTGAGTTGTGTTTTCTCCTTCTTGCAGTTGCATATCTGCATTGTTTCTTGGATTTGTGAGATTATTGTATCCTTGAGATTTCATTCTGGTAGGCTTTCATTCCTAAAGATGTGCTAGTTCCTTTCTTTCCATATTGCCCAGATGATCATCCCCAACGTCAGATTCCAGCACAGGTTCACCATTTCATTTTCATTGTATCTCTCATTCCAATTGTTTATGGTTGCGTTGATGTTACCTCTGATCCTAATCGACTAGCGACAGATGCCTGTTGCCCAATCCAATATCTTTGTTGTGTAACTTCATTCACTGAGGAGGTGATTGGTTGTTTCCTCCTTTTCTTGACAGAGGTGGCATCGATATGGGCCTATAAAACCCCTTTTCCTGAGGTTTTCCTAGGTTAGAATTCGGTTGTGAAGAACTAGCCATTGGAACATTTTGATTTTGGCCATTGGGAGTTGAAAAAAATCTTTCCCTACTATTGTGCCAGGTCTTCTTGATCCTGATCTGCAATATAATACCGTGCCTCTTTTAAGTTAAATTCCCCACCATTTTTCCCGCCCCACCTTAATTGGTCCTCTTTCTCTAAGACTACAATTTTCCTTTTACTCAATTCCTCCTCCACCTCTTTTGCTTGTGTTGTTGTTCAGTCTCTATTTTGAGGATTAAGTTTGTCCCAGATCCTCCATCTGTCGATACCATTACTGCGCTTCCGGTAGTGATGGATTTTTGTTTTTCCTTGCACTATCATTTCCTGTTGGAGCTCCTCCCTGTCCGGATTTTCCAATCTGTGTTCTTGTTACCATGCATCCTCCCAAAATCTGGTTGTTCTACCATTTATGACTTCCCATAAACTATGTTTATGGATCCAATTCTTGTTGCGCCTAGAGAGATTCCATATGGTTGATCCCTCCCTTGTCCCATGAACCGAATTTGATCCTGGTCGTTGATGTTCAGGGCATACTTGGCCTTCCATAGGTTTTCCCACGGTACCCATTTGTCTTTGACCCATCTCTACCTAAGCTTTGTGCCATAGGCTTCGTTGGTTACATGTGGGTCTTGTAACCCCAAGCCTCCTTTGATTTTCGGTCTACACACCTTCTCCCAGGCCACCAGTGCTCATTTCTTTTTATTTTCATCACCTTGCGATAGGAAATATCTTTGGATGGCTCTAATCTTTTGTAGTATTCCTTTGGGAGCGGGGAACACTCACATCATATACGCCGGAATTTCTTGTAGAACTATTTTGGTTAGGATAAGCCTGCCATCCAGGTTGAGAGCTATGTAGGTTGATTTTTTTACCCTCTCCTATCGTTTGTTGATCACTCCTTCCAACGTTGCCATTTTCCATACTCTGTCCATTAGGGGGATTCCCAAATATTTTGTTCGGAGCCTTTTGCATTCAAATCCTAGAATGTTGTCTAGGTTCTTTTGAATTGTAGGATTAGTGTTGAAAAAATAATTCATGGATTTGGAGTGGTTGATCTCTGCCCCTGAGGCTTCCCCAAAGTCTTATAAGATTATTTTTTAGGCCTTTTCTTCCTTGACTGTGGGTGTGCCATGGAGTAGGGTATCATCTATGAACTGTTGGTGTGTGCAGGTTGGAAAATTTTCGAAAGGTTTGATGCCTTTTATTTCCCCTGTTGCAGTTGCACTTTTTATACTTCTTCTTAGACCTTCCATCATCAAAATGAACATGAAGGGGGATAGTGGGTCTCCTTGTCTGATGCCTCTCGAAGGCTAGAAAGGTTTTTTTGGGGCTCCATTGATTAGAAGCAAGTAGCTTGTCATTGAGACTAGATTGATGATCCAGTTGATCTAGTGTTGTTCGAAACCAAAGGCTTCCAACATCTTGGCCATATAGTGCCAATTAATTTTTTTGTAATCCTTCACCAGGTCAAGATGGATTATCATCCCCCCTCTCCTTTGGCTTTTCAATGTGTGGATAAGCTCGTGGGAATGGATGATGTTGTCCAGGATTTGTCTTTCCTCTACAAAACCCTCCTGTTCCTATGAGATCAAGGTGGGTAGGAGAGGTTTCAGTCTATTGGATATGACTTTGGAGATGATCTTGTCAACTACATTTCATAAAGCTATAGGCTTGTATCGGTCTGGGGTCCTTGGTTCATTTTCTTTTGGGATCAAGGTGATAATTGTGGCATGTCAAGATTTCAAGATGAAGGCCGAGCATATGGAGTCTTCAACCACCCCATAAATGTCATGTTTAACAACCTGCCAACAAGATTTGAATAATTCCACTTTGAAGCCATCTGAACCTGGGGCCTTCCCATTGGGCATCTCCTGAACCACTTGGTCAATTTCCTCCTTTGTGATGGGTTTGCTCAGATTGATATTTTGTTTTTCAGTGACCAACTTGGGGATGTGTTGAGTTATCCTTTGTATGGCCTCAGTTCTGTCTTGGTTGGGTTCCTGGACTATCCCCTGGAAGTGATTGACCAATGTGTTTTCAATTTCCTTGTGGGATTTTGTTATGCATTCTTCTTGTAATGGTTGTTCTATGGAAAAACTTGGTGTTCCACTCTCCTTCCTTTAGCCACCTGATTCTAGACTTTTGGCGCCATAAAATTTCTTCCTGCTGGCATCTTTCTTCCCATTCCTGGGTCATTTGGATCTCTTATATATTTTGATCCTCTGTGTATCCCTCCTCGATGCAAAGTTCCTAGATTTGTGTCATTCTGTCCTCGATACTTTTTTTTTTCTTGGAATATGTTTCCAAATATTTCCTTGTTCCACACTAGTACATATGACCAAATTTGCAACGGTTTTTCGTTGATATTTCCACACTTATCCGTCGCAATTTCCACGAAAGCTGAGTTATTTTTTCGTCGGAATAATTTCGGCGCTCTATCGATGATCCAGGTGTGCGTGGAAACATTGACAAAATTATCTCTCTATGTGTCACCACCTTCAAGTTCGGTTAACCCTATGCATCGTCGCAATTATGATGAAACCTCATCGCAAGTACAACAAACAACCATGGCAATTACGACGAAATTTTGTCACAATTGCGACAAAAAATTATGACAAGTCAAAAAATTACGACTCAGATGATGTATGTGCAACAAAAAACCGTGGCAAATTGCGATGAATAGTCATGGAAATAGCGACGAAATTGAGTCATCAAGAACAAAGTTACGACGGAGATGCTATATGTGCGACGAAAACCTCTAGCAACTTGCAACGAAAGTTCGTTGCTATTGCCACGGTGGTCAAAATGCAATTTTTTTTCTGACGAACTATCGTCGATATTGCGACGATGGCATTAAGTTAAAAAAAAAAAAATTACACGAGATATGGTATTACCATATTACAATGTAATATGGTAATTCCATATTACATTGTAATATGGTATTACCATATTACATTGCCAATATGGTATTACTATATTACATTACCATATTACAATGTAATATGGTAATACCATATTACAATGTAATATGGTATTACCATATTACAATGTAATATGGGATTACCGTATTACATTGTAATATGGTAATGCCATATTAACCCACAATTAATTGCAAGCCAACATGAAGAAATATGAGCTTGGAAAACAATTATTGTTTTGTATGGATTTTGTAGTTAGAGGATGTGAATTTTGTATTGACCTAAGAAATA
>ML779481.1:762798-773927 GCA_009831015.1 Picea engelmannii | reverse complement strand
ATGTACTTACCAAACATATTCAACCATTGCACTTAGTATGCAATTATATCACTTATTATGCACGAGTGTGATTCTCAATGCATTCTTATTCAGTGCACCTTGCATTGAATTACATAATGCTCTCTATCTCAGTCATGTATCTCACCATCCATGAGTTGGAATTCTGGCCAATGTGTTGCCACAATCTTCATACACTTCCCATTATCTTTCCAATTAATTGGATGCCTTTCTTTCCGACCTGAACACTACACCAAGAATATAATTCTGCGGTGTCCATTAGTGTTAGCAAAAAGGTTGCAGCCCAAGTTTATTTAAAAGTAGGAAGATTTTAGTACTTATTGTGGCTCATAATCTTTCCATATCTATACCTTGCCATATCCAGCCATGTCCTGGTCTCATACATGACTATCTTTCGGGCATTTATTCTTGTAACAAATTCTTATCTTTTAATTCTTTGGTTATTACCCCATAACCAAATTAACATGACATTCTACTATGTCGATGTGTGCATTCAAAAACTAAAAAGATTTGAATTAACACAGGCCTACAGCCTTTCCACATCTGGTGGTATGCATTCAAATAATATAATCATGTGATTTAATAACATATCTCTGGCTGAGGAAATTCTTACCATAATTTCTTCTCAACAATTATGCAACAAGAGTGATAAAAACTCATACCTGCATGGCTGCCATTAAAATTATACTACCTCAATACCTGATAGCAGTAGAAGCTTTCATGCTTCTTTTATCAACCTTATAACCAACACTTCAGCTCTCTGTTGCTTTCTTCATTATGCAACAACATTACCAACAACACTTGCCACTTGCAAGCATTCTTTCCTCTGGCTGTCCCAACGAGCCAAAACATACTTGCTGCTATAAATTGCAACAACTTATTTCTCCCTTTAAAACTTTTTCTTGTGGATCCCAGAAGCATTCAATTCTTCCAGGATTCCTGAATCTTCTTATGCTCTCCACTGTAATCATTGTGCATGATTATTCCGGCCCTGAGCACTTTCGATGCAGTTTCCATACCTCAATAGGGTCTGTTGACCTCCCAGTCAATGGGTCTTCAACTCTCTGAGTTGGAGCAGCTCTTCGGGTCCCTACTAGAACCTCCACGCAAAAAAACCACAAGCCTTGCGCGAAAATCTCTTGCGAGAAATAGTGGTGGCACAATTTTCTCCCACATGGCCACCGGCTATGACCATGCGCCTATCCAGACGACGTTTCGGGACTTCGCATACCGGGTGTTTAGATATGAGTCACCCTCGACTCTCTCTATCCCAGAAATTAGAAACAAGAGTCTAGCATCTGCTATCTCTTCCTTTAACTTCCACCGATGTGACCTCTAGTGAAATTCGAGGATTAGCTCTCCTCCTTTCTCCCAAGGTCCGATCTCCCGAACCCCTGTTGCCTCAGATCAAAGGTCCATAGCTTTTCGGTTTCGACGGTCCAAATCAATTCCTCGCGAATCGACAATTCACGTTTCGGGGTTTTGAAAAACAGTTTTCCCTCTTTCCTTCCGATCTCTAGTTTTTCGAAATCCACTTGAGTCAGATATAACGACTCAAATCTCCTCGTAATCCACTGACGTGTATATTTTTTCGTGAATACAGACTTCATGGTTCACGAATTAGAAAACAATTCTCTTCCCTTTTTAACTTCCGTCTCATATAATTCTAGTGCGTCAAATCAACGACTGACACTCACCATGAATCAATGGTTTAGATCTCTCCTCACGAATCGAAATTTCGCGTTTTGGAATTTTCGAGAACAAATTCCTCTGTTTTCCCCAACTTTGGATTTTCTGATTTCCCGATGAAAGAAATCCACGGTTCGATCTTCCCTGAGTTTTTGAGTACTGAACGACTCTTAGCGTTAAGCTCCTCGCAGTCGGCTGGATCCGATGGCTCATGGGTTTTCGACACTTCTTCTTGGAAGCGCTCCACCGTACGATTCTACCCTTGTTAATCTCTTTCGCGATTCGGGACTTGGAGTGACGAAGAATTTGGCCTGCGCTCCAATTTCACGATCCCTGAATTCATGAAGTGATCCAACGGTTCAAAACCAACCTCGATCAATGACCCACGTTTACTTGGAATCCTAGGGTGGCGAGTTTCTCCATCCACTAACCACCTTGTAGCTTATGGATATCTTACGGTCCCCACGATTTCACGAGTTTTCCCATGGAGAATTCCAACCGTTCGTTGAAATTCTCAATGACTTCTTTCCAATATCTTGGCGTCAATTCTTCTGGAATTGACTTCCTGCCTAACTGGAAGGATCTCGAATAATTCGACAGTGTTTTTCATTCCCAAGCTTTGGTTAACGAAATTTTAACTTCACCTTGATGCACACTTGCGCTCGGTCATGCGAACTTGCTCTGTTTCTCTCAGAGCTTTTAACTGACTCAGTCTCAAAGGGACTTGACCCTTCAGTGTTTTCAAAAAGACTTTCTGGTGTCTTCCTGGCACCCTCTATGCTCGTCTCTTGGAGTCTTTCGAACTTAAAACAAGTTCCCTCTATAAGCACTCCTTGCGCTGGATTTGCGCACTCTTCATACCAAAAGTTCCACGCTGTCTCTTCTGAGCTTCATTTTCTGAATTGGAAGAATTATGTGTCGCTTCCATTTCTTTGTACTTTGGGGCAATTCAAATCAGTTCTGGCACTCGTCAACCTTCTGCAATACAAATGCGCAAGTGATTAGAATTTTTCAGGCCTTTGTTTCTTGACAATTCCTCATCTTTCATAACAATCGATGTTAAGAAAATCTTTCAATTTCACGACTTTTCCGAGCTCTGCTCGGCTCTGCAATTTTCGGGTTTTCGAAACTTTCATTTTCGAGACTTTCGGGCCTTTTGTACCTTCGGGTTTTCGGTACTCGGGAGTTCATTATGCAGTGACTCCCCACCTCTTGTCATTTCAAATGCCGAATTCCGAAATTCCGATTTACTTTACCCTCCGGGCCCACATAGCACAGTGGTCACCCCCAACCACGGTGGGACGTGGCATGTTCATGAGGGTCCACATCACTTTCAACGACGTCATCGGTTCCCACCTCTCTCGCTTCTCTTCTCATCCCATTGGCACGTGGTACATCTCCATGTGTCCACGTCCATTCCTAGAAAAATCCGATGGTCAGATCTTTCTCAGATCTACGGTGCAGATCCTTTCGGGGTTTTGGCTTCCAAACCCCGATGCACTCTAACTCCAGTTAGCCCTCTGGGCTAGACTCGGGCTCACACAACTTCCCTTTATATGACCACAGTTATAACTTTTATCGGGGTTTCAGACTTTCCAATGCCGAAACACATACGTCCTCAGGATTCACGATTCCCCGAATCCCGATTTCCCGATGGATGACTCTCCTCCAGAACTTTCCCGAATGCCTCGATCTCGGCCACGCGTCTCAACTAACGGATGACTCAGATCTAATCTCTGGATTTTCACCATGAAAATTCCCGATCTCATGTCATCGTGACACTCGATTTCACGAATGTCGATATCCCGATGGCCACGCCTCTCGTCGAGACTTTGCCTCTGTTGTTCACGAAGTCTTTAACCCCCGTGCAACTCTCGACAGATTCAATGGCTGTCGGGTCTCTGGATCAATATCCAATGGTCCAGTTCCATTCTTCCTGTGCGCACACTCCAGAGACTAAACTCCGAACATCTTCACCCGTTCTAACGGTTGATGGGTTCTTCGCTCTAGATATGATGGTGCAGATCGTTTCTTCCTGTGCTGAGCTTTCTTGTAGCTTCGACCTCCACATAAACTTGGTTCTTTTTCTTTCCTTTCTCCCACAGATGGAGAATTTGACGCCCTCTTGGCTGTCCTCCTGCTCAAGCAACCTCTTGCTGAGCCTTCAAGGTGTTCAACAACCCTGTGAAGATCCTTTAGTGGATTCTTCCTCTAAGTTCCAGAACTCAAAGAGTTCTCTTCTCTTACTGTGCCTGTCTGCACAATATCTCAATGCCCACCAGACAGAGTATCTTTTCACAGAACGTTCAGCAGTTCTGTCTGCTGTGCACTCCTTGCTCCTGCTCAATGCCCACTTGGCAAAGTTTCACAGAACTCCTCAGAGATTCTGTCTGCAACTGTGTTTCTCATACACAACCTTCCCTCTTGAGGTGTTCAAAAACCTCAAGGTCTTCACCCTTTGAGTTGTTGATTTCAGCTGTGTGCTCACCTGGCACGTCTTTGTCTGAATCCGCAGAGTTCAAATATGCAACTTCTATGCATGGCTATGAGAACCCACAGTGTTCTGTCACACCCTCCTGGTATGAAGCCTCAAAGACCTCTCAATCCTGAAATCAAATAAACTCCTACAAGTGCAAAACTACATCTACAACATAAATTCACAGCACCAAATAGAACACACCAAGACATTCATTCAACACAAAAATACATGTAGGTAAAACTGCTTCTATTTGTATTAATAAAAATGCCTCTTTACAAAAGTGTTCCTGAGCTCAGACTTTAACAGAGTCTCGTCTCCTTCTCTCCTCCAATCTCTACTCGCAGACTCTCTCCTATGCTCCCACACACTTCTGGTGTGGAGTCCTCTCTCCCTGTGGACTTATGCCACACTGGTTGCGGTCTCATAACGCCGCTATACCTCCTAAGCTTAAAAAATCGTCTAGCAACTCCTTGACACTTTGGAGCAAACCAAGGTCCGAAATTGGCCTTCCAGATCCAACTTCCCCTCGCATTCTCGGTCCAAAGACCGCTCCACTGGCCCATCTAGGCTTAGTGTCGAAACCTTCACTCTGATACCAATTTGTAGTGTACCTTTTTCACTACCAAGGCTTTTAATGCACTGTGTAACAATCTGTACACACTTCTTACATAACACATACAGTTCAGTATATACTCCACATGCATTTAAACAAGTAAACACATTTAACTCAGAGTAAAACATATGAATTATTGCTATATTCAACAAGCATTTAGCCTTATCATATTAATTCATATACACAACAGAAAGCATGATACATAAACAACTCAGTCATGCAAAACATGATCAAAACATAATTCAGATACTTATCTTTATCGATGGTGGAATCCACCAACCAAGTGTAGGCTTCCCACGAACCTCCCAGCTGTAGACCGCATTGCTTATCAACTCAAAAGTGGGTCACCCCCGAGCTGGGACTGAGCTCCACCCCAGGGCAAGGAATCTAGACTCAGGCTGAGGTTACAGGGAAAACAACACAGAAATATCTGGAAGGATTCTTCCCAAAGATGCCATCTTACGCCCACTACTACCAGACTCTCATTCCCCACATGCCTGTTCCGCTCGGGAGTATACACCTTCACACGCACATTCCATCGGTGCTACACTTCCCTCTCTGGGTCTCGACAACAGGCTGAATCAGGAAGTCTCAGAGCCTGTAGATGGTGCTGGACACTCTCTGGAAGAAACCACTTCCTAACAAAATCTTTCACCTGGAAAGAGTTTCTTGCAGGCCTGACAACCTGCCTCTTCCAACATCATCCACCTCCCTCACCTGGAGAGAGGTCATACACAATCTCAACACAGGCTTACTCTGGCCAGTATGCCATGCGCAGACCAGCACTGCATGGCCACAACAACCAATCAGGAAAACGAACACGGGTTTCCTCACTGGTTCAACCACACAGAATGGTCTCACAGTCGAGTCTTTGAAACAGGGAATCCACGCACAGGCTCGCTCAGCTTTCCCGAACAACCCAAGACTCTTTCTAGAAATTCACACAGGCTTCTGGTTCAGTACAAAGGTATTCATGGGTTCTCTTAAATCCAGACACAGACTTCACAGCTCCCAACAGAGGTGTACATGGATTCTTCAAAACAACCACAGGCCTTCCCCCCCCCCCCCCTCCGTCTCAGAATTGCATGAGGGTCTCTTAGAGACAATATCGCACCCCTCACACTCAGGGTCGTACCAGGTCGAATGGAGGAGGAGGAACCCTTCTCACGGCTCATCCTAGTGTTTTAGTGCATGCACCAGGGTTGACACTTCTCACCCATGGTACTGCATGCGTTCCACCAGCATGCGTTCCTCCCACCACTTGGGAAATCACGTGTCCTTCCAAAAGGACTTAGGATAAAAACATATGATGCACATATCTTTTGAAATAATATTAAAATATGATTTCCAGGTTTAATCCCCCTAGGCTTAACCCCTAGGCTCAACACTTAGCCCCTTTCCCACCTTCCAGCCCCTAATTCCTTGCCCACTCTGTGGACACTCAGTCCCCCTTTACTCATTCATCGTGGTGGGTCTGCACCTGGCAGTGTTTATATTTTATTAATTGTTCTGCATACATACAAGTACAACAGCAGGCTCCTGGCCTTCAACACTTAGGCTCCCTGTCCTAACAAACAATAAAGCCCGCAACTTATATAAACTTGGCTCACTAGCCTACTAAATCATACTTACAATTCATAATGCAAGATTTACATCAGGGCTCGGCCTTGGGGACATTATAGGAATGGGTACTCTACTCTACACTATCACTGGACATGTGGACCCTTGTATGACACGATGTTTGTTGAATACCACTTGATTCACTACCGCGGTAGCACTGTTGCTTGAAAATAAACATAAATACTTAGTTAAGGGTGATATAATAAAATATGAAAATACTTTACAAGCATGCTACTGTGGTTTCCTTATTCATTTGATTTACCTGCATGGCTGGAGAGATAGGAGTCAGGCCCAAGCTTTTTCTATATTCAATGACACTTTTAAAATTATGCTTGTAACCAAGCTTCGGGTCCTCCTTGGTGGCAACAGTGTCAAACATATTTAACTGCAATGCATAACACCATTAAAAATACCAATAACAAAAACATATATTTGTTCGCTACTATTAAATAAATATTAACCACAGTTAATCATTTAAATCTTAATATTTAGGCTTTGAGTTTTCTGTAGCCACCCTGGCCTAGTTTATGTTGGCCATGTTTTTCCGCTCTGGCCTTTGTTTCTTTGGATGTGTCTAGTAGCCTACATATGGAATTTTTGAAAAACATTAGATATCGAAATTGTTACTTAAAATAGGAAAGAAAAACATAAATGCTCATATTTCACTGATAATATGACATGTGTTATACCTTGCTTGACTAGCTCATGGTTGTCGTCCTTATTTTTTAAACAAGTTCTCCTTTGCATCCTTTATTAGCGCCTTCCAATATTTCTCAGAAACCATGGGAGGGTACTCGTGCTTTAGGTCTATTTGCAATTTATCCCTATACTGGGCCCTGGTGTATTTTAAATTCTTGTCAGCTATCTTTGTAACCACTTTCTTGTTGAAAGTATTGCCGAACAAGTTCACCATGTGATATATTAAATCGTCTTTGTTTTCTCTATCTTGGCCATTCCACTGTGTGCGAATAGTGGGGCCAAACAACTCTAATGCTTTGTCATGTAAGTTTCTATAGAAAACATTGTTTCCTGCAGTAACGTGTTATCCATTAATCAATTAATAATCTCAACAAATGTCCATTTCAATTTCATTAAAAAAATTAATCAATTAATGGGACAATTACAAGCAATCTTTTGAATCTTTATCAGAACACATGCATCATCGACCAGAAAGGTGACATCTAGTGATCCGGTGCTTTTAATTCATTCTGCTCCGTGCATAATAGTATCCTGTGCACCTACACTATGTTCCTCTTTGGAGTCATCATGTGGAGTCCCAGGCTCCGACTCATCATGCTCCGGCAGGTCATGCCAATCAAAATCACCCCTCTTATCAATGGATTCGAGGGGAACCTCAGGAGGCTCAAAAAGCCTCACTTTCACTTTGCTATGTCGACCTTTTTTTTTTCATTGGACCCTCACTACTACCTATAGCAGTTTCAGGATCGACAGGTTCCCCACACACGGGGTTTAAAAACTTGTACAAACATAAAAAATTTCTTTATGAGATCATATACAAAATATAAAACTAAAAAACGGATATGAAATTGTCATAGCTAATAAAAATATGTAAAGATGCCACTTACCCCATAATTAGTTATTGTAGTTTGTAGCTCTACAATTCTTTCCCTGTCCTCCTGTGTCAGGGGTCTTTTGCTAATCAAACCTAGATATTCCATGTTAACCTTCTTCAAGGCCTTCGTTACAGTTGTCATTGGGTTTGCCCAATAATATATTTCATCCTCATCAATATCCTCTATGGGAGCCTGAACCGATGTTTACACAATAAATCAATCAACACAAGTTATGAAATTCACCTCTAACATTAAAAAAATGAAATATTGCAGTAATATTAGAAAAACAATAACAAAATTTCAGAAATTTAGTTGTTGTAGTCATAAGTTGTTAGTGTATTTAACATTTAATTGGTGAGGCACTGCGGGTGCCTTTCCACGGTCACCCCGGAGAGATGTAACAGGTGAAACTCTGACACGTTCACCTTGGACATAAGTTGACACAATAAATCAATCTAAAAAAGTTATGAAATTCACCTATAACATTTAAAAAATGAAATATTGGAGTAATATCAGAAAAAAAAATAATGAAATTTCAAAAATATAGTTGTTGTAATCATAAGTTGTTATTGTATTTAACATTTACCCAGTGAGGCACTGCAGGTGCCTTCTCACGGTCACCCTGGAGAGATGTAACAGGTGAAGCTCGGACATGTTCACCCTGGACAGAAGTTGACACAATAAATCAATCAACAAAAGTTATGAAATTCACCTCTAACATTAAAAAAATGAAATATTGGAGTGATATCAAAAAACAAAAATAATGAAATTTCATAAATTTAGTTGTTGTAGTCATAAGTTGCTACTATATTTAACATTTACCTGGTGAGGCACTGCGGGTGCCTTTCCACGGTCACCCTGGAGAGATGTAATGGGTGAAACTCGGACACGTTCACCTTGGACAGAAGTTGACACAATAAATCAATCAACAAAAGTTATGAAATTCACCTGTAACATTTAAAAAATGAAATATTGGAGTAATATCAGAAAGAAAATAATGAAATTTCAGAAATTTAGTCGTTGTAGTCATAAGTTGTTACTGTATTTAACATTTACCTGGTGAGGCACTGCGGGTGCCTTGCCACGGTCACCCTGGAGAGATGTATCGGGTGATTTTCGACCACGGTCCCCCTGGACATATGTTGACACAATAAATCAATCAATAAAATTTAGGAAATTCGCCTGTAACATTAAGAAAATGAAATATTGTAGTAATAACAGAAAAAAAAAAATGAAATTTATGAAATTTAATTGTTGTAGTCATAATTTTTTACTATATTTAACATTTACCTACTAAGGCGAAGTGGGTGCCTTTCCACGGTCACCCTCTCCATCTATTCAATTTAAGTTGTAATCGATCAACTACTCTTCACCTAAAACTATTGTTTTTGTTTCACATACAAATATACGATTTCCTTCGCGTGCTTCAAATATGCAATTCGGTTTCTTAGTTGTTGCCACTAGTCGTGTACTATTTATAAAGCCCGCAATGTTTCCAATATCTTTTGGACTTCCATCAATATACATAGTTTCCCCTTTATTTTGATTGTTATCTAGTAGTTGTATATAATTTGTGGCAACTCTATATCTCCGCATACTTTGCGTATATCAGACCAACATCAACCAATGATTGTATTTGTATAATGGTTCGACATACTCGATCAATTCAGTTACAGTGCCATAGCCGACCTTTATGCCATCCATGGAAAATAACCCCAATCCATGTAAGGACGAAGGAGCAATGTGATACATCCTCCCACCGGTGAAGAAATCTGTGTCCACTTCAGGTAGCTCCTTAGGTGCCCATCGTTGCACTAGATGTTTATACCTCAAGGGAAACTCAATGCCACCTATTCTCTTAGTATCATAATTACACGACCCTTCGTTGGCAATAAAAAATTGCATGTGGGTACAAAATATTTTCCTTATCTTTTCCAACCTAGTTGATCTAGAACCGGTAGATCTAGTACAACACTTCTCACTTTCAACCTCTGTTTCTATATCTTGATCATCACTCGAGGAAAATAGATCTGACAAATACCTATTTGGTGGTACCTACACTTGTTAAAACAAGAAGATAATTTATCGTGCTAATATATGTTTTTGGTACCAACACAGTTGCATATAGTTGCATTTAGTTGCATAAAGTTGAAATTGCCACACCGATCCATCATATAGTTGCATAAAGTTGAAATTGCCACACCTAGTTGCATATAGTTACAATATAGTTGCATATAGTTGCATAAGTTGCAATATAGTTGCATAAGTTGCATATAGTTTCATAAGTTGCAATATAGTTTCATAAGTTGGATATAGTTGCATATAGTCGCATATAGTTTCATATAGGCAAATTGTTCATGTGGGTGAACCCTAAAGGATCTTAAACTTGTAGAAATATGTCTATGATGAAGAATGAGCATACTAGATGCAAAAATTATAAGGTGTGATTGCTTATCTTCCATGATGATGCTTTCATTATGATGTGGAGGCACAATTGGCTCGGTAAGAGCATGGTAGTTTAAGGTGATTGTCAACTAGTAAGTTAAATGTTCGATTGAGGATGGCTAGGTATACTTGGCATATTTGAATTGATGGTAAATAATGACAAGGGAAAGGGACTGAGGTTGTTGGTGCCCTTAGTATAAAATGCATTCAATGCATTTGTCTCCAACTAATTCATAGGAAGAATATTTTCAATTTGGAATCTTTCTTCTTTACCTAATTCATTGAACACCATAGAAGACTTCCTCAAAATAATCTCCATACTTGTAACTTTACAATAGATTCCCAAAATCTACTTAATGCTTATAATTTCCCTTAAATATCCATGTTCAAAAGTCATTATGTCATATACAAAGAGTAGATGTGAAATGACCAATGAATTATAATTTTTTATTCCCTTTACTAACCTTGTTCTCCTAGCATCTTTGATCACAATACTTAATCATTTGGCTACTAATAAAAAGAGAAAAGAAGATAAAGGGCATTGTTTCCATAGGCCTCAATATGAATTTAAAAAACTAGAGGGAGAACCATTTATAAGAACTGTAAAGGAAGTTGATGAAAGACACCCCATAATCCATTCTATTGTATGTAGATTCATTCTAAGATGGAGCAATAACAATCTAAGGCATAA
>ML779481.1:742765-761906 GCA_009831015.1 Picea engelmannii | reverse complement strand
CTTTTACCCTTTTCAAATTATTCATGAACTGTTCTGAATCATCTTTGTGTTTGTCAAATTGATTCCATTCCCTAATGAATAACCCTCTAAATTCCTCTTCAGCTGGCAATGAATTATTAAACTTAAAAGGGGAACTAGGTTTCCTACCTTCATATTCCAATTAATTTTCCCCATACTTTTCTTTCATTTAGATTTAAGTTTAGATCCCATCCAATTATGATGTTGTCCCCATTAAAAAACCCCAAATCCCTAAGCCCTTCCTAAAAAGGTTTTTTATCACTATAATAAAGGTTGTACAAGTTAATAATTTTATACACCTTCCCTAATTCTATAGACCCGACTTCAATCTCAATACCTGCATTTAAGAAATTGGAGGACATTGCAACTAGATTGGCATTCCACCTTAAGACTAACCCTGCTAAAATTTCTTAAAAATCCACCAATATTTTTTTTTCATTCTTTTAGAAAGGAAGACAAAAAATTTGCAGTTTTAGAGCCAACACACACAATTTCTTGGAGAAGAAAGACATCTATTTTGTAAATATTCGTTTTGGACTATATTCAATGGTTATTAACTTACACTACTCCCATGAGGATTTTTTATTCTCATGGCACAATCAAGGCGAAATAAGTCAAGAGATAGGAGAAATAGGTCAAACCATTTCCTCCGGCCGTGTGCCCTCCTCCGGTGCAAAATTGTTTGCCCTCCTCCCCTGCAAATTGTGTGCCCTCCTCTGCAAATGACCATGCCCTAGACTCTGCAAATCGTGTGCCCTCATCCTCTGCAAATCATGTGCCCTCCTCCTTCTCTCGTCCTCCACATCCGTCCTCCTCTCCAAACCATGCTCCAAATCCATGGGACTGTGGTGGTGGTAGCTTGCAGCCTGCGTGCGAGTGATATAGTGGCTGGACTGTGGTGGTGAGTGCATGGATTGTGGTGGTATCTTGCAGCCTGCGTGCGAGTGTAGGCTACGTTTTGAAATGTTTTATGTTTTGTTTGTAATACCATATGGTGTTTTATTTTGGTTTTTATTTATGTTGTTTTTATTTTGGTTTTTAATTTTTGTTTTTTTATATTATATATTATATATATTATATATATAATATATAATATATAATATATAATATACAACCCAAACATGAAGTCATGAGACCTACCTGGGTTGAGGATTTGAACCTGGGTTAGGAGTTGGTGTTTTAGAGGTTATGGGTTAATGGGTTAGTGATTTCGAGTCTAGTAGGAGTTAGTCAGTTACTTGTCAAGAATTAGTGTGTTAGGGGTTGCGAGTTAGTGGGTTAGTATTTTTATCCTATATAATGGGTTTGTGTGTTCAACATTAGGGGTTATTGGTTTACAGGGTTAGCGATTACTAGGTTAGATGTTAGTCAATTAATTGTCATTAGGAGTTAGTAGGTTAGATGTTAGTCAATTAGTTCTCATTGGGGGTTAACGAACAAGTGACCATTAGTGGTTGGGTTTTAGGGGTTATGGATTTCTCTCTTGGTGGTTTAGGGATCATTAGGGGATATACATTTAATTACTTGGTGTGTTAGGGATATCAGTTAAATCTCAATTAATCATTTAATAGGTTAGTAAGGCATAATTTATTGTGTTAGTGCTTAGTGGGTTAGGATTTAGTGTCTTAGTTGTCATCCAGATAGTGGTTAGTGGGATAATTTCCAGACATGGTTAATGGGTTAGGGTTATATGTTAGTGGGTTAGTATCTTTAGGGTTAGTGAGTTAGGTATCAGGGGGTTAGTGCATTAGTGGATCAAGGATTAGTGGGTTATGGGTTAGTGGATAATGTGTTGGGGATTAGAAGTCAAAGAGTCACATGTTAGTGTGTTAGGGATTAGGAGTTACTGGTTATGAGTATAATTAGGTTAATGGTTAGTGGGTTAGACATTAGAGTGTTTTTTTAGAACTAGAGGAATTTGTAATTTCCTTGGATAATTACCAAGGCGAGACACAAGTTCAAATCTAGCTAGATTCCACTATAACCCCTAGATTAGTTCCAACAACTTGAAATACAATGCCTAGCAATAAATTTATGACATAAAAAGAGTCAATAAGTTCGAAGACACACGCGCAAGGGGGTCCCACTGTTGTAGGAAAATCTCCCTGCGGACAGGTAGATCACCTCTAGAGCTTGACCTTAACCCTAGAAAAAAAAATGCTTAACATGGACACTGACTTCCTTTCAAATCTATCAATTAATGATAAGTTCATGTAACATCAGACACAAACTAGAAAGAAACAGGCCAAGTGTGTCATATTAATGAGAATAACAATAGCAGTACTTACAATCGTAGATGCCAATGCGACAACTTCGTCAAGTCCCCTTCGTCTAACCCTTGCTCAAAAGATCCACAACCTGGCTGAAAGAAACTTCACTGATCAATTCTCCTTTGGCTAACTGTGTGTTTCCTATGAGATCATAGGTTTCATGCTAGCAATTATTCCCCCTTTTCCACCATCATAGAGCTTGCTTATATAGGTTGGGAGGAGCCTAACCTCTTGAGTTATGTTTAGAACAAGTTGGGAACCTCCTCCTTAGATCAGGGATCTGTTGATGAAACCAAGAATTCGAGTACAACTGCCTTCTAATATCGAAATATCCTTTCCTCATTCTCCTCAACGGGCTAACAACTGACCCAGATTAGGGAGCGCTCCTTCAGAAGGGGCATCAGAGCGCTAGAACGCTCCCTAAGAAGGTTAAGGGGAGCGTCAGCGCTTCAAAATTGACCAACGCTCCTATAGAGGGGTGAGGAAGCGTTATAACGCTCCCTGAGGCCTTATAGGGGAGCGCTAGCACTCCTAAGGCCGTTTTAGGGGAGCGTTCACCCTCCAAACTCTTGATTGAAAATCCCTCTTCAGGTGTTAAGAGTTACCTGACTCCAGTGAACTATTTCTCCTTCTTCAAACCAAGTACATAAGATGTTTTAAGTGTCTCCTTAGTGTCGTCATCATGGCAGTATACTTAAACAACATTTACGACACTTGTAACCAACTTGCGACACTTGCGAAAGTTGTAAGGAAGTTGCGACACTTGCGACAATTGAGAGGAATATGCGACACTTATCCAGTTGAGAAATTTTGACGTGTAATAGAATGCCCCCCAAAGTATGAAGTCAGAAGATGTGAACTGATGACTGAAATACTTTGTAGATGTTCAAGCAAGGGTATAGACTCAAAGAACCTGACGGAAGCTGCACACAAACATCCAACAAATATCATGACATATTTCAAGACCCAAGGCAGGCATACCTATGCTTGGGTGATTGAGACTTGTAAGGTATGGCCGCCATAATATACACTGCGGATCCATAATTGTATTGATAAAAGAGTATATCCACCGAAGATACAATGTGGATCTATACTATGATGACTCAGACTGATCATAGCCACGAAGAATACACAGTGGATCTACGAGATGACAATACATAGCCATGACCAATACAAAGTGGATCTATGTAACAATGTATGTGTTCTTTGTCCAAAAAACTCCTTCGCAACCTGGGCGAAAAATATATCAAAGTGAATTACTCAACCCAGGGTCTTCTTACCAATCCCAGTGCGATACGATTCTAACCATGTGAATAGATGTCTTGGTGTCGAACATGGCAGAAACCACTTGATTACCGGTCAATGAGGTAAACTGTTAACAAGTGCGAGGGAGATCACCATTAATGTTAATGATTCCCAAGGTACCTTAGTACATTCCATCGAACGTGAATAGATGAGCTGAGGTCGAACATTCATGGAATCATTCGATTAGAGGTCAATGGTGTAAACCCACTGTCGAATGTGAGGAGGCCTGCCATTGAGTCATGCAGGTCCCAAAGTACTAATTAGTTTCTAAGTCTAATTCCCAGATAATGTGTTGAAGTCGACAGGAATAGACTCGTTAAGGGAGGGCCTTGATGTATCCCCCATCAACGATGTGAAACGCATATAGAAATGTAATTGGTAGATCAAAAGAACATGGACTAACATGGGTTTTGACACAAGATATTTGGGATGGTTGACTCTCGAGGCGGATACTTCCCTTGAACACTGAGGCACAACAACGAAACATGACATGGACCAAAACTATGCAATGGATGCGATGACTTACGTCAGGTGACCCAGAGGAGTGAAAGGAACTCAAAGGATTGGCTCAGTGCAGAGGTTCAACGGATTATGATGTATGTAAATGACAAAGTGTCGTGTTCAAGGGAGACTCTAAGAAGTGTTGTATTATGTTCTCAAGAGACTGCTTGGCTTGCTCCTTTCAATTTTTCCCCCATCCAGAAAGATGAGTACCCCTTTTTGATTTAACGAGCTCGAGGAGGATAACACATGCTCGATATAACTCACCTTCAGTAAGTCCCTCTTCCTTTGTTTAACGAACCGGAAGAAGTAAGGGATCGGTCTCGTATGGGCCTGTCGATGTGTGCTTTAACGAGTCCAAAGACAAAAACCTCGAAGGTTTTTCGGGATTATAGAGTTTGGAAAAAAACTTAAAAGAGAACTCTCTCAGTTCCTTTTTCGTACAGTAGTCCAACGAGACCGAAAAAGGGTTAAACTATCGATCGAAAGACGTTATTTCTGACCTTTTAATGAGTGTGAAAGAAAGCAAGATCACTCGACAATCTTTTCATATTTAGAGAGTCTGAAAAGGGTTTAAAGAAGACTCCAGGGGGGTTCCTTTTTCGTGTGTTTGTATCCAGACGGGTCCAAAAAAGAGATAAATTTTTACCCGGTTACGTTCTCATATTGTTGAGCTCGAGAATGAACTAAGACTATGCTTATAAATGCGACAAGGTGAATGATTCATTAGAACTGCCAAGAAACCTGCGATGCCAGAAACTACAAAACAGAGTTTAGTGAATCAATTTCATCATTAGAGAAACCCACAAATGACCATACCTTATAAAAAATGAAATTCTATAAATAACAATTGATTTGGAAACTTATTTACCATTTCATTTGCAAGGATTTTTGGAGTGTTGGAGAATCTCAATTTGAAGCAAATCTTGTTTTTCTCACTGTCGGAGCTACGATTGATCATTTCGCTCGCCGTTTGAACCAGGTAGGTGCCCATCCCTTTCTCTTTCAATTAAATGGTTTCAAATTGATTTTCATGGCATTATTTATTTCAAACAAAAAGCCCTAGGTCGCCCCTCTTTGAACCAAATCGGCCTCTTTTTAAACATTGATAAAATAGGGGGATTCTTTTGCAAAAATGTGTTAGAGAAGGGTTGTTAGGATGTCTACACCCTTGCAATCAATTAGGCAGGTCATTCTTAGCAAAAGAGCTCATAAAAATCCCCCCCAAATGCCCACGCCCCCCCAAGGTCATTTTTCATTTTTAACATGTTTTAATTATTATTTGGCAAATATTAAAGGGCGTGGTGGTCAAAAAGAGTGATTGGTTGCTTTTAGATGACATGGGTACTTTGTTTCATGTTTTTAAAATGATTTTGAAAATCGTCGAAATTACAAAAACGTGAGGAATAATGAAATTCGTGATTTTTTGTTTTGTAGGTGTCTTCAGAAATCATGATTGAATGGAAAGAGAGGGAACACGAGATGGATGATTTGGCCGCTCTACGGAGTCCTCGTATGCGGGCCGCTTTGCAGGCCTGTGGCTTGCTCAAGTTTTTCAAATTGCAAAAAGTGAAGAGAGAGATTCTATTGCTTGAGCACATGATTGGCCTTTGGGACGTTGTGGAACATGGATTCCGTATTGGTACACAACTCCTAACCATTGAGTTGGAATATGTGTACTTTTTGACCGGCCTCTCGAAAAGAGGGGTCCCCATATCCTTTACCGGGCAGAGGGAATTACCGGAGCAGGTGGACGTGTATCTAGCACTCCACTGCGTTCCGGGAGCAAGGTTGGTAGGGGGAAGGATCCCTATCAAGGATATACGAGATCTACCTCTTCAATCTATATTATTTTCTATCACAAGCGTGACCGGTAGCACTAGTACTCATTTGTCATCGAGATCGCAGGTGGCCTATGGTGTTCAGTGTTTGGAACCAACACTGTTCAACTGGAGTGAATTGTTCCTTCAGAATGTGAAGGAACAGATCTCACGGTGCAGGACTGGTCAGAAGCAGTTCGGCTATGGCTCATTTTTTGTCTCATTTTTCTTAGAGCGCATCCCTCAGATGCAACCTCAGATAGCACTGGCAGTACGACCAGTGGACGAGCCTCAGATGGAGAGGTGGACTATTCTGTCTCCATGGCTAGTTTCGGAGTCATAGTTCCACTTTACTGGTGATTTCTTTGCCTGGTTGAGACGACAGTACCTCTGGATAGAGGACTTCCCCTATGTTGATGTAGACTTCTGTGGGAGTATGGACTTGATTTTTCCTGCGGGGGAAGACTCGGACGAGTCAGGTAAGAGATTAAGCCATACCTTGTCTAATTTTTTTTTTAAGTTTTTTATGTATATGTATTTTTTTTTGGGTATGTAAAAGAGTCTTATCAGATGTTTTGTTTTCAACATGCAGACAAGGGAGCAATGTGCCCTGTTGATATACCAATACCAGGGCATTGTGGAGGCGTCCCAGTTGCAGCAGATCCGGTGGTGCCAGTGATGGGTCTCCGGGAGGTCGAAAGAAACCTCCAAGGCCTTACGATGGGCATCCCTCCTCTGTGGAGGAGGGATGTGCCTTTACATCTGCAGCGGCACACTGTAGGAGTACCAGAGAATGTTAATTCTCTGTTGAGGCGCGTAGTGCGCGCAGTAGTGTGTTACTCACAACATAACGTAGTGCGAGGAGATTAGAATCTCTCCGGTGATCATATTTTTGTATGCCTTGTCAGGCGATGTTGTATGGGTGGAAAGGCCCAATATTTTGATCTTTTACACACTTTTTGATGTAAAGAAAACATTTCAGTCACGTCATATATATATATATATATATACAGTTTCAATTTTTTATGATGTCGATGATTTGTACATGATGATGTCTGTGATGTGTTTTAATTTACATGTAATGTACAGTTTTTGCTTTCCTTGAATCTTATCTGTGGGCTAGATACCGATCCATTATATAATTAGCTAACGAATCTGAAACACTATTAAGTTCTCTTGGAATGTGTCTATATTCAATGTAATCGAACATTCGTTCAAGATGACGAACTGGCAAGTGTAGACGTAGCAGGATAGGACTACGGATAGCGTAGATGCGGTTGAGTTGATAAACCACGATTTGGGAGTCTAAGTAAATGATGATACGAGAGATACCTAGGGAGGAGGCTTGGGTTAACAGTCCAATGACAGCGTGATATTCTGCCATATTGTTGGTTGTTGGTCCTAAACAGATGCCTCCTGAACTCCCCACCTCGTCAAACTGATAAATAAGCTATGTTGCCGAAGTAATGTTCCGGGTATGTCGGTTGGCGCCATCCGCGAACCCAAAAAAGATAGCAAAGGAAGATGTCATTTGTGCATGAAAACACAGGCACAGTCATGAGTGGCAACGGTAAAGACTCGAGCACGAGAAAGAAAAAGACACACCAAACTAAAATACAATAATGTACAAAGTAAGATGCTAGGTGATCTAGGCATAGTACTTTTTAAGGTAAAGCCCGTTTCGAGGCTCTCCCAGGGAAATTCCATCATGATCTACTAGTTCATAAACACTTCTGTGTAGAACACGTTTCACGATGTAAGGACCGTGCCACATAGGCTCTAACTTTCATGTTCCCAATTTATCGTGTGCTTGGTCATAAACGAGGACTAAGTCTCCTTCTGCAAAGACTCGAGGTTGGATGGATTTGTCATATTGACTCTTAATTCGTTTCTGATGTGCCTCATTAATGAGAGCAGCATCACGGCGTGTTTCGTCTAGCTTGGATAGATACAAGAATCGTTCTTCTTCCGCAGAAGTATGGGGCAGGAGTTCTACTTTCAATTTGAGTGATGGAATTTCACACTCGATTGGTAGTACGGCTTCAATGCCATAGACCAACTGGAAAGGAGTGAATCCAGTTGAGGTTTTCACAGAAGTGCGATAGGCCCAGAGAGTGGAAAACAGTTGTAAATGCCACGATGTCTTGTTTTCCCCTACCATGCCTTGGATCATGGTTTTTAGGACTTTGTCGATAGCCTCATCTTGTCCATTTGCTTGAGGGTAGTAAGGGGATGCATTTTCATGGCGAAAACCCAATTTGACGTGTAACTCGCTCATCATCTGGTTTTTGAAGTGTGCACCATGGTCGATGACAATGGCATGTGGTACACCAAAACGAGTAATGATGTGGTTGAAGAGGAATAGAGCTGCAGTACGACCATCGTTCAGGAAGGTAGGCATAGCCTCAGCCCATTTGGTGAAGTAGTCGATGACGACGATGATGTAACCGTGCCCCCCGTCTGAGGTAGGCTTACACTGCATGAAATCGATACCCCATTTGGAAAAGGGGCCGATGGCAATAATGGGGTGTAGCGCAGTAGGGTGGGTGTGCGCCTTCTTGTTGAAGATTTGGCAGGGTGGGCATTTTTTGATGGCCTCGATGCAATCTTTGAAAATCGAGGGCCAAAAGTAGCCGGCACGTAGGATTTTTTGGGCTGTGGCCATCTCGGAAAGGTGACCGCCACAGGCGCCAAGGTGACAATCGTTCAAAATGCATTCAACCTCTTCGTGAATCAGACATCGCCGAAGGATGATGTCAATGCCACGACGATACAAAGTGTCGCTGAGGATGAGATAACGGCGAGAGTAGTGAGAGATGCATTGACGCTCTTCGCGAGAGATGTTGGGATGAAAATGTTGAGTTTGAAGGTAGAGGAGAATGTCTCCATACCAAGGGTCAGAAGTGCTGATGAGGAAGAGAGATTCATTGGGGAGAGAATCTCTAGGTTCAATGTTTTCATCGGCACAAGGGAGAGCACAGATGATCTCGGCGAACACCAGAGATTTTTTGGCTTTAGCCTTTGTAAACTCGAGATCGAATTCTTGAAGAATAACGATCCATTTCAAATATTTTCCCCCAAGTACTTGACGCGTTAAGATGTGGTACATGGGGTTGGAGTCTGCGATTACCGTGGTGGTGCGTAATAAGATGTATTGGTAGAATATTTGGACAGAAATGACGGCTGCCATAGCCAGTTTCTCAACATGCGAATATCTGAGTTCGGGTCCTGATAGACTCTTGCTCAGATAATAAATAACGTGTTCTTCGCCGTTAGATTCCTCTTGAACTAGCACCATTGCAATGGTGGAAGTAGAAGCGGCCAAGTAAAGGATATAATCCTTTGTATATTCAGGAGGATGTAACAAAGGAGCATGGGTCAAAGCGTGCTTGAGAGCGTCGAATGACCATTGGGCTGTGTCATTCCAGATGAAAGGAACATTCTTTTGCAGTAGCCGCATAAATCCTTTAGTGATCTCGGCATAATTGTAGATGAAACAGTGAAGAAAGTTTTCTTTGCCTTGCAAACTTTGGAGTTGGGTTAAGTTGGTAGGTGGGGATAAGGCTAGAATGGCCTTGATCTTTAATGGATCCACCCTGATCTCGTCTTTGGAGACGATGAAACTGAGGAGTCGGCCGGATTCGACAACGAAAATGCATTTATGTGGGTTCAGTCGAATACGATAGAAGCGACATCGAAGAAAAATTGCCCACAAGTGACCAATGTGATCGGGTCGGTTGGATGAATGGGCGGGTAAATCATCGAGGTAAGGTTCCGGGATATGTTTGATGTCGTGGAAAGCGTACGACATGGCTCGCTGGAAAGTAGCACCAGCATTTTTAAGGCCAAAAGGTAGCTTTCGGTAGGCGAAAGTTCCCCAAGGGCAGATGAAGGTTGTCTTATGTTGATCAATAGGTAATATTTCAATCTGGTTGTATCCAGAAAAGCCATCCATGAAAGAGAAGATTACACTTCCTGCGCAATTATCAATGATCTGATCGATAAAAGGCGTAGGGTAGTTGTCCTTGGGACAAGCTTTGTTGAGATCACGATAATCTATGCAAACACGGATGGTCCCTTATTTCTTGGCAACTGGAACGAGGTTAGAGACCCATTCCGTCAAAGAGACGAGGTAGATGAAGCCAAATTTTAGAAGTTTTTCAACTTCTGCCTTTATGGCTGCCATTTTCTTGGGGTGAACCGGGCGGAGTTTTTGTCGAACCGGTTTTGCGTCAGGGTAAGTCTTGATTTCGTGTATGACGTTTGAAGGGTCAATCCCTGGCATTTACTCTTAGCTCCATGCGAAGACATCACAAAATTCCTTGAACAAAGAGGTGTAAGAAACCACTTCGTCGGGCGTGCAATTAGCACCAAGATTAATGTTTTCAACGACACCTTATTTGACTGAAATGTCGATTGTGATTGTAGTAGAGATGTTACCCATGTTCCCCTCAGAGAAAGTATCTTGTATGAGGATAGGGGATTGTGGAGCATTGGTAACATCAGGGGGGAAGAGAGATCGTATGTCTTGAACTTCTTCCAAAGGCGGAAGAAAAGAGGATCGATGGTGGTTATCGTCCAAGGGCAATTCGTCAATGCTAAGCATTTCCATGATAGATTCGTCGGAAGGAAAAATGTGGGAAATGTAATCAATGACAGATGATAGGGAATCCAACCACGAGGGCACCGAATAAGTATCGGGTGCCAATGAATGTGAATTGTTGGGAGAGGGAGAGGTAGATTGGATAGCTACGTATGCGGCCTCAGCTGGGCTGAGTGGCATGGTGTCACTGAGCACATCGAATTCCAAAGGACTAGGTACAATCCAAGGATCTGATGATTCCAGGGATTGATAAGGCATAGTCGAGATCATGTTGACGGCAGCAATGTGGTTTGCAGTAGGTGGAAGTGGTGTAGGGAAAGTACCCATAAGGCTAGAATCTTTCAATAAGCCAACACCAATGCTTTCATACGTAACTGGGTGGTCTCCCAAAAAAGGAATGTTGTTGGTGGCAGGGATGCGAGCGTCGGGTGTACAGAAGTCAAGTTGATCGATGGTGACAATTTTTCCTTGATGGGGGAATTGTACACATCGAAACACCGATGAGGCGATGACAGTCATAGCGTAGAACCAACTTCTTCCGAGTAATAGGTTGTAATCGAGGGGAGCATCGACCACCTCGACATCAACGGTAACAGTTTTACCACCCAATTGAATGGCTAGGGATTGTAGTAATCTGTGAGGATGGAAACCTCGTCCATCGAAGGCGTGTAACATCGTAGGGGATTTGTTAAGGGCAGGTGATTTCAAACCTTTCCAACAGGCTAGAGACATGACATAGGTAGAGGCTCCCTCATCCAGGATAGTTCGATGAATTTGTTGATTGTGAACAACAACATCGATTTGGAAAGCTAGTTGGTGGGAGAGTTGCGGTTGATGATCCTCCAGATTAAACATGATTTAGTTTGATGACTCGGGATCGAAAGCACCAATGGAAGCTAAGAGCATCCTACGTTGGTTGGGACAGTGTTGTAGAACTTCCAATGCGGACATGGCGCACGGGGCTTGGGCCAAATCTTCTACGATATTGTAATTTTGGGTAGCCCATGAATTAGGATTGAAAGTGGATTTCCGGATGGTGCTCTTAGGAGGGCATAAGATAGAGTCAAAAGAAGGTTTCTCAATATGAAGTGGCCCAGATGGAGGGCTAACAGATGGAGGATTAACAGAGGATGGTAAAGGATCTGGTGAAAAACCGTTGGCAGTCTTCGGCTTATCAGGTTTAACTGGCGTGTCGTATGTCGCAGAGCGAGTGGTTAGATTAACCCCATTAAACATGTAAATGTGTGCGCTTATTGAGGCCTCATCATGGGTTTGGTTGGAACTGCCCCCGGCATGGGGGTTTGTGCAACCAAATATTGTTGTTGTGGAAAAGGCTGAGTAAGCACAACGGGTTGCGAATTTCCCTTGAAAAGTTTGGCCACTTCATCGCGATGTGGGCAGTCTCGAGTGTAGTGATCGTCACCGAAAATGAGACATGGGAATTTCGGTTTTCGTTGTGGTTGTTTTCTGGCAGCAGGGGTTTGCGGTTGGGTTTTGGGTTGTTTGTTGTTATTGTTCTTCTTTTTTTTGTTTCTCTCTTTCTTCTTGCCCCCAGGTTGTTGTGAAGGGGTTGATTGGACCACATTCACATCAGAGACTTGAGTTTGAGGGGGGGTAGAAGAGGGTGCATTCGAACTGGGAGCAGCCGTCGAAGCGGGCCGCTGAATCGTTCCAGTGGACTGGGTGGTAGATTGAGTTTTGACAGAGCCAATAACTCCATCCGCATGCGAAGCAGTCGATGGTTTGGATGGATCATTAGTGGCACGCGTAGCATTCGGTATCAACTCATACAGAGTACCAGATTGTGAATAGACTAAGTCTAAGTACTGAGATCGGGTGATGGCTTCTTCCTCGGTGACCACACCGCCCATGGAAACATCACGAGTGATCTGGGGTAATAAGGATTTCGTGAACCATTTCACTAATAATTGGTCGGGGATGACTGCTTTGATTAGCCTTCGTCGTCGTCTCCATTCATGGATATGATCAGAGATGTGTATGGAATTTGTCTGACGAAGGGAGGTTAATAGTTCAGTTCCCGTCTCGTATCGGATGGGCAGTTGTAAGTGTGTGAGGAAGGACATGGCGAGGGAGTTGAAATCGTGAAAATATGTGTGTGGTAATTCAATATACCATTTTTCTGCGGAACCCGTAAGTGCCCGTTGGAAAAGACGCAAACGAATAGAATCGCCCATGAGGGAGTTGGATGAACACCACAAATGGAAATTCATCACGTGGTTGTTCGGGTCTTCTCCGGACTTTCCATCAAATTTTGGGATATCAGAAGGAAGTTTTGCTGGAATAGCTGGCCAAACCGGAGAATGATAAATGGGATCATTCGTTAACCAAGACAAGTCTGGAAGATCTAGGGTAGCTAGAAAAGGTAGTTGTCGGTTAACCTGTGGGTAATGTTGGTGTGGCAGAGGTACACCAGTGGGGCCCATTACCGGGTTATGTGGATAACTATAACTAGTGGGCCCTCTCATATGAGGTTGGTTTTGACCAAGGTACGCAGGGTTTGAGGTGTTTTGAGAAGCCTGTGTGAGCGGAGGATAAACGGATGGGTTTTGAGGGTTATGGGTTGGGTTGGGCATTTGTCCATAAGGAGGTTGTTGCGAAGTCTGAGTATTTTGTCCCTCCGGGAAATGTGGGTTTCCTGAAGAAGGAACATTCCATGGATTGGGTGTGGCAGGCACATTTTGTCCCATGGAGGCATGTGGATTTCCTTGAAAAGGGATGCTCCACGGATTGGGTGCGGCAGACACATTTTGTCCTCGTGGTTGATGGTGGACTCTGATTTGAGGTTTCCCCCCAGCATGAGGGTGTCCCCCGAATGGAATTTTTCCTTCGGTGGGAGGATGCCCCCCAGCTTGAGGTAGAGTTCCCGGGATTTGAGAGCCAAACGTAAAAGATTGACTAGTACCACCGAGCGGATTAGGACCACCAAGACTGGTCCCTCCGGGTTGTTGGATAGGAATGGAACTTCCCGGTAAAACTTGGCTAGTGGCTGCATTGGCAGTGAAATAATTTAGTTCCCTGTACCCAAAAGGGAGTGTAGGTCTCGGCGTTACAGGTGTGCCGATCGTGGCTTGAGTGACCACCGGATTGCCGGCGGGAATAGTCGGGATGTGAGGGACTATCGTATATTGGGTCGTTTGGAGGGGAATAGTAGACCTTGGGCCAATGAATGGTATGTTCGGACCAATGGGTGGTGTGGCTATAAAAGTGGTGGCACCGATAAAGTGATTTGGAGGTACAGTGTAGGAGAAAGATGCGTCGACACCTTCCCCTGTTCCATAGAGATCTCGCACCAAGCGTGGTGGACTCCGAACAATGTCCGCGGTCCAAAAAGGGTCATTGGCTAAAGGGTTTTGAGGAGACCCAGACAGAATGTCTGGATTAATGACAACAAATTCTCCGGCAGAATTTAAGTGGAGGATCTGTCATTCATATCCTTCCGGAATGCGGTATGCTTCCGGAGATTCCGAGACAATTCGAAAATTCTCCAAAGGGATGGGAACTTCTTCCTGGGAAGTTGTAGTGTTTTGAACCTCGCTCTGTTGAGGATATTTCTCCATAGAATGAGGGGGTAAAGGGGTGTCTCCTTCCATATTTTCTGGAGGAAGTCCCTGTAGCCTCCGCGAGCGTTGTGGAGGGTCGATGTTGGCAGAAAAGAGTCGACGAAAGAAATCTATGGCCAACTAGCGAAAAGAAATAGCACACGCTAAAAAATCTAATAATCACAACCAAGCAAACAGGACCTTCTTTTGATGACCGTACTAGTTGGTGATGAAATCCAACGTCGCGTGATCAAGTCCAGAAGGGGTGGGGGTAGGGTGGAACAGTTACAATGACAACCTGCTTAACAGACTTATGCCTTGGTGCAAGCTTCCACGCAGTAATTGTGGATTTACCCTCCAAGGAGCCCGAGTGAGTTTGACCAATGTCTACTCCAGGTACAGTGAGACTTCCCGTCATCGTCACCTTGTGTAAGACCCTAAATATTATGGCTACTAAGGTTACCAATTCGCAGTCAGCCCCTGGGAGGGAACAGTCGACATTCCGATCAGAACGTACAGGCAGGGTATCAAGCCCGAAATCAGCTAGAAGGCTTCCACGCAGTAATTGTGGATTTACCTCAAAGTGACCCCCATAATACGATCTGACCACCACAATCAGTTAAACCACGGAGGGTTAGTCCCCGTAGCTTACCCGAATGCGACCTCGTGCGTAACCCCTGTGCGAGAGGGGGATCCCAGGCAGACTTATACGATAACTGGATTTGACTCTCCCTAACTCAGGATGCTAATGTTTGTTTTGAAAACTTTGGAGAGTTTTTCTCACAGCCTAATCCAAAGTACTACTCCTATTCTACTGTTGGTGGAGGATCCTGGCAAAGAAAAAGTTCTAGATAATTTTTTAATTAGCGTTGATTTTTATGGTTGTTCTTTACGCAAAAGGGGTGCATGGAAGTGAAACAGATGGAATTATGACTCAGACCCAAAGAATGCATAGAATATGATAAGCAATCATTTTCTTTCGATGAATGTCTATCTAAGGGAGAGAGAGAGTTCTTTTCACTTAACAAGCACAAAATACGGAGTATCCTCAAACATTTTTTTTCCTTAATCAAATCCTGATGTAATGCAAAAAAATTTAAATGCCTTCTAATATGCACAATCAATCATGGAGATGCTTTTTTATTGTTCGTATATGAGTTAAAGATCAATTCAACACAATGCTTGCCTTGCTAATTGTCTTTGGATGAATGGAAATCAAACTAGCACAAGCTAAGGTCATACAAACAATGCACCCTTTTGTTGCAATCAAAACAAAAAGCGAAAGAAAAGAAACAATCAAAGAGAAAAAAAAATTCACACCCAAAAAGCAAAAATTGAAGAACAATGACCCTGACTTGAATCAAGGTAAAGAGGTCTGTAGGCCTTTGATGACCTTCACCAGGGTTTGTACTCAGCTGATGAGGGGAGAAGAACAATGTAAGGGTCTTAAACTTTGCTCAACAGGAAAGACTTGAAAGAAGATAGTGAAGAAGGCTACAAGATCCAAACAGTGAGGTTCTTATTCTTCAATCAAAAGACAGATGTCAAGGCTGAAAAGGAAGAAACACTGACTCACAAGGTTACTCAGCAGAGGAAACACAGAGGCAAAAATCCAAAGAATGCAATCTTGGAAGATTGTTTGAGCCAAAAAGGGCTGGCGCTCTGTTGCCAAGGGAAAGGAGCATTATAGCACTCTGTGCAAATCCATTAGGAGTGTTGGTGCTCTGTTAACACTAGGACAGGGGCGCCAGGGTCTGAAACTCCAAAAATTGTCGGAAAAATAAAAAAATTGCAATCCGAATCCGACAATTATGTTGAGTGTGATGGGGTAGGGAGCCAATCAGCTCATGAAACCAATCAAAAAAGGAGTGAACTAGGTCTGAAACAATCAAGGGATAGAACTAGGTCAATGAGGAGAAATCGAAATAAGAAATTTTGAATTTGAGGCTATCTCCCCAGTGGAGTCGCCAGTTTTTGTTGTAGGAAAATCTCCCAGCGGACAGGTAGATCACCTCTAGAGCTTGACCTTAACCCTAGACAGAAAAATGCTTAACGTGGACACTGACTTCCTTTCAAATCTATCAATTAATGATAAGTTCATGTAACATCAGACACAAACTAGAAAGAAACAGGCCAAGCGTATCATATTAATGAGAATAACGACAACAGTACTTACAATCGTAGATGTGAATGCGAAAACTTCATCAAGTCCCCTTTGTCTAACCCTTTCTCAAAAGATCCAAAACCTGGCTGACAGCAGCTTCACTGATCACTTCTCCTTTAGCTGACTGTGTGTTTCCTATGAGATCATAGGTTTCATGCTAGCAATTCTTCCCCCTTTTCCACCATCATAGAGATTTCTTATATAGGTTGGGAGGAGCCTAACCTCTTGAGTTATGTTTAGAACAAGTTGGGAACCTCCTCCTTAGATTAGGGATCTGTTGATGAAACCAAGAATTCCAGTACAACTACCTTCTAATCTCGAAAGATCCTTTCCTTATTCTCCTCAACGGGCTAACAACTGACCCAGATTAGGGAGTGCTCCTTCAAAAGGGGCATCAGAGCGCTAGAATGCTCCCTGAGAAGGTTAAGGGGAGCGCCAACGCTTCAAAATTGAGCAGCGCTCCTACAGAGGGGTGAGGAAGCGTTATAACGCTCCCTGAGGCCTTATAGGGGAGCCCCAGTGCTCCTAAGTCCGTTTTATGGGAGCGTTCACCCTCCAAACTCTTGATTGAAAATCCCTCTTCAGGTGTTAAGAGTTACCTGACTCTAGTGAACCAATTCTCCTTCTTCAAACCAAGTACATAAGATTTTTGAAGTGTCTCCTTAGTGTCATCATCATGTTAGTATGCTTAAACAACGTTTGCGACACTTGTAACCAACTTGCGACACTTGCGAAAGTTGTAAGGAAGTTGCGACACTTTCGACAATTGAGAGGAATATGCGACACTTATCCATTTGAGCAATTTTGACGTGTAACACCCACTCCTGGGGGTCGTCTACCCTTCTAGCCTTATCACAACAAGCCAAAATATCATTGTGGATTTGAACCTCAATGAGGAGAGTGAGAGAACAACATTGATATACAACCCAAACATGAAGTCAGGAAACCTACTTGAGGGATAATGTCCGCATTATAGGGGATCATTATGTTAGACCTATATATAACAATTACATAGATGAATTTCCTAGTACAATTTCCTTGTAAAATTTGTATAAGATATTTGTCGAATGATAATGATGAATTGATGATGGACATAACTACATCGTTGGTATGATTAGGCGCAATCGCGTAGAGCTCCTCTTGGTTTCAAGAATAGTTCATTCATTACTAAACAGGGGAAACCACGTGAAGGTAGAAGCTCTAATTATCCCCCCCCCCCCTCACATTACTCTAGTCAATTTCCCCATATTACCTAATTTGAAATTATAAAGAACATGTATCATATAATATATTATACAATATAAAAGCATATAAAGATCATATAAAAGATATAAACACATACCTCTTCTTTTCAACATGAATTAAATATCAGTCATCTTCTTCCTCATCCAGTTCAACATCTGTATCAAGATCTGGCTTATAATCGATATTGGTGAAAATCTCATTCCTATCAACATCATCATCAATGTCATTTTCACTACTATAGTTATCGATGTTGTCAATGAGATCGTCGTCTCCTACATTTGGATGATCAACCTCTTCAAATTCTTCATTTGACACATTGACTAGATGAGCCACCTGCTCTTGATATTCATAATCACGATCTTCTTCTTTGTTATTATCTTCATCCTCAGCTACATGATTGTACTTTACTAGTCTTCCTCTTGGATCATATCTAACAGCGTATGACCAACCTTCTTTACTAGGTACCTCTGAGTAAAATAATTGCTCACATTGACTTGGAAGAACATAAGGATCTATACCCGGTTCAAATGCCCTTGTATTAACCATGGTAAATCCATTATCATGCTCTATAATAGTTCTTTCAGGATCACGTTCATGCATCCGTAGCCTGTACCATTTAACCTCAAAGAAAACTATTTTAAATGAATTAAAATCACACTCAATTATATCCTCCAAATGGCCATAGTACCTATTCTCAGTTTCTTCCAAATTTTTGTCACATCTGGAGGAAATGTTGGTGACCTTAAACACTGCAGTTATTCCACAATCTGAGTTTTTCATCTTATCATCCAACATTTTGATATGAAATTTATGACCATTACACCATATAGCCTTGTGATGTTTCAACTACAACATGGACAACAAGTAACAAATAAATTGTGAATTAATAATCCTCATATAGGACTTACTAAATATATATTTCGATAATTAAACAAACCAAAATACATTGAAAAATTGGGAAAAAACTAGGAAAAATGTGGGTAACAAATTTAACTTGCCTATTTATCTTTTAAACCAAAGGCTAAATCAACTTCCCTTGATGTAAGAACAGGAAATTGATCTCGATGACGATGCGTTTCTTTAATCATTTTACTCACCCCTTCCCATGACAACCTACCGAAATATTCTTCAGTATATTATATCCAATGCTCCATCCAATCAAGGTTTTTTGCAATGTATAAATGTAAAGCATCCCACTCTCAAGCAACTATATGATAGAATAACAATTTAATATCATTAATTAGTTATTGTTAATAAATGAATAATTTAATAGATGTGTAATATATTAAATCTACGTCAACATCTAATAATTACCTTTCACAGTCCTCATTTTACCTTTCCCCAATAGGAACTCCCCTTCAAATTTGTTAATGGAGTCAAGATGCCAAATGTGAGGCACATTCATATTTTCTGCTAATTTAGGTAGATATTGACTAATATACACCATGCATTGACATACCATATATCCCTCAACCATAGAACCCTTCGGATGTGCTCTTTGTCTAACAAAATCCTTCAGTGACTTCAACTACCTCTCCACCATCCACATCGACTTTGTGTGTACTGGTCCACATAATTCAATCTCCTCAACTTGGTGTATGAGGTAGTGTTCTTGTGCATTGAAAAATGTTGGAGGTAGATATTGTTGCATTTGA
>ML779481.1:719511-741020 GCA_009831015.1 Picea engelmannii | reverse complement strand
TCTCTTGATCGACATCCAAGGAGGAAGGTTATTGTTTATAACAAAAACAGGCCACACTGAGTACGTAGAACGAAGCTCTCCAAATGGATTGACACCATCAGCTGCCAACGAAAGTCTAACATTACGAGGTTCTTCTTTAAAAAAATTCCACTTTTCTTCGATGTAGTTCAATGCAAAACTATCTACAGGCATTCGAAGAACATTGTCTCGACTTCTGTTATTTGCATGGAAATCCATAAACCGTGCTATACTTTGGCACCCAAACAACCACTAGAAACGTGGAATTATCGGAATATAACGAAGAAATTTGTAAGACACCTTCTTTGACACTTTATCGGTTCGATATCTACTTATTTGACATTGTGGGAATTCATTTTCTAATGAATATTGTCCATAATATATGATATGATCATTAGGACATGCATCAATAGCCTGATAGTCCATTCCAATTTCTTTCATAATCACAGATATTTCTCGATATGTGTGTGGAAAAATATTTGACGTCAGTAATAGAACATCACCTAACAATCTACAAAATTCTAAACAATAAGTCAATGTAAACAATATTCATCATCAATATATCATCCATTATACTAATTTACAAATTAGAAAACAATAGCAATATAGGAAAAAATTGAACCTTTTAAGTATTTTTGAACATGCATGCATAAATAATTAACAAATTAAATACCTTAGTATCTGGGAGACATGTGTTTGATAAACCATTGAAAACCTTCAGTTTCACCAACAACAATATAGCAGATAAAAGATTTGTTGTTGAGCCTTCATAAAGAGGTTGATGTGACTTCTCAAGTAGAGGATCAACATCATGACTATTATCCTAGTTGTCCTCATCCATTGGAGAAAATGTGTCTTGGATCAATCTATGTATCTCATCTTCTTGATTTGAATCACTAACGTTATCTCCATCCATATCATCATTAATAACTTGATCAACATCTTCAATATTCTGATCTCGAAGTTCATCTCCATGTAAAGTAGTATTCTTCTAGTACTTGGCAAATAACTCTATGGAGGTCGACACTTTTGGGGCATTGTCTATATATTTAAAAACAACATAGAAAAGTTAGTGTGTATAGAAAATATAAAAATCCCGATAAGAAATATTACTAAAATTCATGACATACTAATTATTGCAGAGAATACATTAAATATTGAATCCTCTTACCAAGGGACGATATTCATAACCCACTTTGGCGTGCCCATTCTCCCTACAATGTTTTTGGGATGTTGTTATTAAAAGTCTTCTATTTTTCAAGCCTCTGCAATCATAGCAAGGCAAATAACATTTTCCATCTCCCCTCACCTCTAATGATGCTCCTAACCAAGCAAGCTTCCTGCCATTTTCGTTCATTGTGACAAATCCTTGTCCTGACAAGTAATTGTCTTACCTACACCATACCAAACATTAAGTTGTCAATTTTTTATATTTTGGCTACTCCTTTCGATTCTGATATGTTTATTTACAGTGACCTACATATTTATAATAAGGTCAACATCTTTATAATAAGGTGATCATATGTGTAGAGGATCAATGATGCAGGAGCATCGCCAGCACATCAAGCGAGCCAGCATGGAGCGAAAGACAGCTGGACAAGCCAGCACAAATTTTGAAAATGCTTTGGGACTGTTGCACATATCTTAAATGAGTCATTTAAGAAGAAGCACCTTTTTATATTGTAATGGACCTTGAGCGGATAGCTCTCGTCCTTTAGGTACATAGTCAACATTTAATATAGTTAATGCTGGTAGATAGGAATTTAATTCTAGATTTGATAGCGTAGAGTCCAAGAGGGAAAAAGGATATAGACACCCTACTTTGTACATTGTAACATTATTATGAAGCATCATTGTTGAAGAGAGCATGCAAAGAACTGTATGAAGAACACCCATGTACAGACATTTGAATTAATAGAAACAAGATTTGATTCAGATTCATGGTTTGTGTTATTCTCTGCGTATTGATGATCATGCTCATGAATGTTTGCTTCTAGTCATACATTTGCTTTTATATGTTGTGTATGTGATTTCATGGTTGAATTGAAGTCTGAAGGGGACAAGGGATTAGTTTCAATCGTTTCTCTATTTTGAGCCAGAGAATTCCTGCAAGGAGTTCAGTTGAATCTTCCGCAAGGAGTGCGTTGACAGAAGGGATTTAGATAGAGATAACTTTTTTTCTAAGTTCCCAGAAGTACAGATTGGGCACCGGAGCCGCGTAAGGAGTGCGCAGGCAAAGCTAGGTCTCAGAGTTGCGATTCTAAGGAAGAGGAATTAAGACTGTTGTTGCAGGTGTGCGCAGAGTCAAAGCTTCAACACTTAGACGTTGTTGAAGATTTTCCGCAATGAGTGCGTGCAAGAGTTTCCTAAAGGGGCTCGAAAGTTGTGAAAGAATCACAGGAAGGATAGGCCTTCGAGTTCGTCGAAGGACGGTATAGGCAAATTCGTGCCTGGAAGGATTTCTAGGAGCGTCGCAGGTTTGTGCTTAGGGTGACGAGTTTGGTGGGAGAGCGTCTCGTCATTTCTTGGATTTCACTTGGAAGGGACTGACGGTCAGAATCCTACGAGGAGGATTCCCAAAGTTTTGTGGGCTTCTAGATCTCCCAGAAGTGCAGGGAGATTACCGCGTAAGTGTGGAAGAGGTTCGAAGCCAGAGAGGGACGAGTCATTGATTCAAGCCAGTTAGGGCCGTTGGATCCATCGCGAGATCACCTATCGGGGTTTCGCGAGAAAAGAGTCGAGGATTTGGTCACGGGAATCGCGATATTGCGATAAGCGATATCCCGACGGTTATGTAATTAGTGTGGGCCACAGGAGTTAGTGGAGTACAGGTGGCACCAACTATTGGAGCTTCACCGCGAGAAGTCCGAGTATTGGATGTCAGGATTCGCGAACCCGCGAAGTCCAAAGTCCCGACGGGGAGACGGGACCGTTGGCAAGTCAAACCCGCGAGAATATCGGAATTCGGCACATCGGGACTCGAGAGTTGGAGAACTGAGTGTTTGGTAACGCGAGTAGTGAAGTCACGATAGAGCCAAAGTCCCGATGGAGGAAAGAGGAAGTTAGTGTTGATTGACACATCGGGTCTTGGGGTTTTGAGAGCCCAGTTATCAACAGAGAACTTGCGAAGCCGTGAGTTTTGATCCTCCGATAAGTCCAGGAAGGGGGATCGCGCAGGAGAAGAGAATCTATGGGTAGATATTTCCCTATAGGGGACTAGAAGAGCCTTAGAGTTCTTCGGGCTGAGAAGTAGAAGAAGATGATGTGATAGCGGTCGTGCTTCGAGGAGTGTGGTTGTGTCAGTCGTGGTATCAGAGCGGGAACATATATTTTCTTTATGTAGCAGATAAGGGGAGAATACACCATGCCACCCATAAGAGAAAGAGAGTCACCTGATCCAGAGGATAGGGAGGTGAGGAGAAGAGGCAGGCCGGTAGGAAACCCAGAAATGGAGAGGCATATGAGAGATCTTTGAGCAAGACTTGAAGAGATGGAGACAGTGCAGAGACGCACAGCTAGTGCAGGGCATTTGAGTGATTCTGATAGCGAAGTTGAGGCTGAATGAGAAGAGGAAGTTGCAGCCGAAGATGCATCAACGAAGCGATTGATTAAATCCATTTCCAGAATGGGTGCAAAGGAAAAGATGGACATTCTAGTCTATGAGGGAAATCTGGATGCAGAAGAGCTATTAGATTGGATAAGAGCTCTTGACACCTACTTCGATTATGAGGATATCGAAGAGGACAAGAAGGTTAGACATGTTGTCACATGCTTGAAGGGACATGCAACATTGTGGTGGGACGATCTACAAGCTAACAAACACTGCAAAGGAAAGCAAAAGATTAAGAGATGGGATCAAATGATAGCAAATATGAAAGAAAAGTTCATCCCAAGAGACTACCAAATTTCTCTGTTCAGGAGGATGCAGAACCTGAGACAGAAGATGATGACAGTGAAAGAATACACTGAGGAGTTCTATCGACTGAACATCAGAGCGGGTCATCGGGAGAGCGATGATGAGAAGGTAGCTAGGTATCTGAATGGTCTGAGATACGACATTCAGTATGAATTGAGCATGGTTACCATCAGGACGGTGGAGGATGCTTATCATATGGCTCTGAAAGCAGAGGAGAAGCTGAGCCGAAAGAAAGGTCAGTGAGGGCGAGGCATAAGTCATCCTAGAGGCAAAGCAGTTTCCCAGGATAAATACCAGAAGCCCAAGGAGGAATGGAAGAAACCTCAGGGTAAATTTGAGAGAGGTGGGACCTCACAGCGAAAGCCATATGTTGAACAGAGAGGGAAGCATAAAGAGCAGAAGGGAGATTATGCTGACACAAACACTTTTCCTTGTACTAGAGGCAGAGGAAGAGGAAGAGGTGGAGTCATCACATGCTTCACATGTGGAAAGAATGGGCACAAGTCTTATGAGTGTCCAGAGAAAAAAAATAACATTGGAGAAGCTCACATCACAGAAGTGCAGAGGCGAGATGTTGAGGGCGAAGATGCAGAAGGCGGAAGATCTCTTATGATGCGAAAAGTCCTTTTGACACCCGTTAAGGAGGTGGAATGTTCAGTCCAAAGGACCAGAATTTTCAGAACCGCTTGCAAAACCAAGGACAGGGTGTGCAAGGTTATTGTTGACAGTGGTAGCACGGATAATCTCATATCTACAGAGATGGTAGAGAAGATGGAACTAGAGACGACTGATCATCCAAGCCCATACAGAGTTTTGTGGCTACAGAAAGGACACCAGGTAACTGTTACTAAACAATGCTTGGTTGAATTCAAGATAGGGGGATACAATGATAAGATTCTATGTGATGTTATTCCCATGGATATATTTCATATATTGCTGGGTAGACTGTGGCAATATGACATAAATGTGATTCATGATGGAATAATGAACACATATACCCTGGAGAAAAATGGGAGAACCCATATGTTGCTTCCGATAAAAGATAAGGAGGTGAAGCCGGAAGTAAGAAACATAGTACTTCTCATGAGTGGAAAGGAACTTCTTATGGAGGTGAAGAAGAAAGAATATCCACAATTGTTTGTGGTTAGAAATCCAAGAATTGTTCTGACTAGCACAAGAGTGGATGATCTACCAGAGGAGGTTTAAGAACTGCTGGAAGAGTTCGCTGACATCATAGTGGACGAATTACCTCATTCGTTGCTACCGATGAGAAGTGTGAGTCATCACATAGACCTCATACCGGGAGCTAGTTTTCCAAATAAAGCTGCGTACAGGTTGACGCCGCAAGAAAATGAGGAGGTCAAGAAGCAGGTCCAGGAGTTGTTGGACAAAGGATTGGTCAGGGAAAGCTTAAGCCCATGTGTTGTTCCAACAATACTCAGTCCAAAGAAAGACGGAGGCTGGAGGATCTGTACCGACTCAAGGGCGATCAACAAAATAACCATCAGGTATAGGTTCCCATTGCCGAGAATGGATGATTTGATGGATTGCCTGAGCGGGGCAAAGTATTTTTCAAAGATAGATTTGAAAAGTGGATACCACCAAATTCGCATGAGAGAGGGCGATGAGTGGAAAACAACGTTCAAAGCTAATGAAGGATTGTATGAGTGGATAGTCATGTCATTTGGCTTGACCAATGCACCAAGTACCTTTATGAGGTTGATGAATGAAGTTCTGAGGGAATTCATCAAAAAATTTGTCATCGTGTATTTGGATGACATATTGATTTACAGTAAATCAGAGCCTGAACACCTGCAGCATTTGGCCATTGTGATGAAGAGGCTACAATAGGAGAAGTTGTTGATTAATGTGAAGAAGTCCTCATTTATGAAGACAGAGCTCATTTACTTGGGTTTTTTTATTTCGGCTAATGAGTTGAGGATGGATCCGGGTAAGGTAGAAGTGATCGAGATATGGCCATCACCGAGAAATATTTTCGAGGTGAGAAGTTTTCATGGTTTGGCTAGCTTCTACCGGAAATTCATCAAGAATTTCAGTGGAATTAGCGCAATGATGATGGATACAGTGAAGAAGCGACATAAAAATTTTCACTGGACAACAGAGGTTGAGGAGAGCTTCAATCTATTGAAGCGGAAGATCACGGAACGACCGGTTTTGGTGTTGCCGGATTTCCTGAAAACATTTCAGGTGAAATGTGATGCAAGCGGGTTTGCCATAGGAGCGGTCTTAAGTCAAGAAGATAGATCGGTTGCATATTTCAACGAGAAGCTGGATGAGACGAAACTGAAATACTCCACGTATGATAAAGAATTTTATGCTATCATACAGGCGCTGAAGAAGTGGAGACATTATTTGATCCTGAAGGAATTTGTATTGTATAGTGATAATCACGCATTACAGTTTGTGACTCAACAGGAGAAGTTGAATCATAAACATGAAAAATGGGTAGAGTTTATGCAGAATTTCACCTTTTTGATTAAACACATTTCGAGTACTGCTAACAAAGTGGTTGATGCTTTGAGAAGGAAATGTTTACTGTTGCAGGAGTTCCGAGTTAAGACATTGGGTTTTAAAAATCTCAGGGACATGTACGCAGGTGATGCAGATTTTGCAGAGGCGTATGAAGCAGCTGAGAATCCAGTTCTCAGAGACAGAAGCCCTTGGATAGATTATATGATCCAGGAGGGATTGTTGTTCATAGGAAATCAATTGTGCATTCTGAAATGCTCCATGAGGGAGAATTTATTGAAAGAGAAACACAATGGTGGATTGGCAGGACATTTTGGCCATGAAAAAACATTCGTGAAGCTGAATGAGTCATATTTTTGGCCAGGGATGCGAGCATATGTCAAGCAATTTGTTGACAGATGTCGGGTATGCCAACATTCAGAGGGAAGAAAGTAGAATGCAGGTTTTTATCAGCCATTGCCCATACTAGAAAGGCCATGGGAGGCAATTAGCATGGATTTTGTATTGGGGTTGCCAAAGACACAAAGAGGTGTTGATTCCATCTTTGTGGTAGTGGACAGGTTTTCTAAGATGGAACATTTTATCCCATGCCAGAAAACCAGCGATGCGATGCATATCGCAAATTTGTTTTTCAAGGAGATCATTCGACTTCATGGATTGTCAAAAAGTATAGTTTCGGACAGGGACACTAAGTTCATAGGGAATTTTTGGAGGACCTTATGGAAGAAGCTAGTAACTAAGTTGGCATTTAGTTCTTCTTATCATCCTTAGACGGATGGAAAAACAGAGGTGGTCAACAAAAGTCTGGGAGACTTGCTGAGAAGCTTGGTGACAAAGCACCATAGCAGCTGGGACCATGTATTACCACAAGCAGAGTTTACATACAATGATTCAGTGAATCGAAGCACAGGGGAGAGTCCATTTCAGATTATCTATGGAATGCAACCAAGGGGAGTTTCTGAATTGCGAGATTCAGAACAGACTGCGACTAGCAGTGCTAGTGCAGAGGAATTTGCTGAGTCAATGAAGGAACTTCACAGTCAGGTGAAGCAACGACTGTAAGATTCAAATCAGGAGTACAAGCATAGAGCGGATCAACATCAGAGAAAACTTCAGTTCGAAGTTGGTGATCTGGTTCTGGCACATTTGAGGAAAGAAAGGTTCCCAAGGGGAACATATAATAAGTTGAAAATGAAGAAAATCGGGCCATGCAGGGTCCTAAATAAATTCAGAGAAAATGCTTATGAGATTGAGTTGTCGGATGGCATCGGGATATCTCTGATATTCAATATTTCAGATGTATACCCATATAGGGCTGGAGAAGTAGAGACTGGAACTGAAGAGCCAGTGATCCAGTGGAAGAAACAATTTCCCATTGCAGAAAAGCCGCAGATGGACTACATACTGGACAAGAAAGTGGCTAAGAATACAAGGCGAAAGCAGTATTTTGAGTATCTGGTCAAGTGGAAGAATCACCCAGTAGAAGATGCCAACTGGGAGACTGAAGCGGAAATAAAGAAGCATGGACAGACCATGCAGGAGCTCATGGACAGGAGCCCATGAATGTTTTCAAGCCGAGGAGTATGATGCAAGAGCATCACCAGCACATCAAGCGATCCAGCGTGGAGCGGGAGACAGCTGGACAAGCCAACACAAATTTTGAAAATGCTTTGGGACTGTTGTGCAGATCATAAATGAGTCATTTAAGAAGAAGCGCCTTTGTATATTGTAATGGACCTTGATCGGATAGCTCTCGTCCTTTAGGTAGATAGTTGGCATTTAATATAGTTAATGCTGGTAGATAGGAATTTAATTCTAGATTTGATAGCGTAGAGTCCAAGAGGGAAAATGGATATAGACACCCTCCTTTGTACATTGTAACATTATTATGAAGCATCATTGTTGAAGAGAGCATGCAAAGAACTGTATGAAGAACACCATGTACAAACATTTGGATTAATAGAAACAAGCTTTGATTCAGATTCATGGTTTGTGTTATTCTCTGCATATTGATGATCATGCTCATGAATGTTTGCTTCCAATCATACATTTTCTTTTATATGTTGTGTATGCGATTTCATGGTTGAATTGAAGTCTGAAGGGGACAAGGGATTAGTTTCAATCGTTTCTCTATTTTGAGCCAGAGAATTCCTGCAAGGAGTGCAGTTGAATCGTCCGCAAGGCGTGCGTTGACAAAAGGGCTTTAGATAGAGATAACTTTTGTTCTAAGTTCCCAGAAGTGCAGATTGGGCACCGGAGCCGTGCAAGGAGTGCACAGGCGAAGCTAGGTCTCAGAGTTGCGATTCTGAGGAAGGGGAATTAAGACTGTTGTTACAGGTGTGTGTAGAGTCGAAGCTTCAACACTTAGACGTTGTTGAAGATTTTCCGCAAGGAGTGCGTGCAAGAGTTTCCTAAAGGGGATCGAAAGTTGTGAAAGAAGCACAAGAAGGATAGGCCTTCGAGTTCGTCGAAGGACGGTATAGGAAAAGTCGTGCCTGGAAGGATTTCTAGGAGCGTTGCAGGTTTGTGCTCAGGGTGATGAGTTCAGTGGGAGAGCGTCTCGCCATTTCGTGGATTTCACTTGGAAGGGACTGACGGTCAGAATCCTCCAAGGAGGATTTGCGAAGTTCCATGGGCTGTTGGATCTCCCAGAAGTGCAGGGAGATTACCGCGTAAGTGTGGAAGAGGTTCGAAGCCAGAGAGGGACGGGCCGTTGATTCAAGCTAGTCATGGCCATTGGATCCATCGCGAGATCGCCTATTGGTGTTTCGCGAGAAAAGAGTCGAGGATTTGGTCATGACAATCGCGATATTGCGATAAGCGATATCCCGACGGTTATGTAATTAGTGTGGGCCATAGGAGTTAGTGGAGTACATGTGGCACCAACTATCGGAGCTTCACCGCGAGAAGTCTGAGTATTGGACGTCAGGATTCGCGAACCCGCGAAGTCTGAAGTCCCGACGGGGAGACGGGACCATTGACAAGTCAAAGCCACGAGCATATCGGAATTCAGCACATCGGGACTTAAGAGTTGGAGAACCGAGTGTTTGGTAATGCGAGTAGCGAAGTTGCGATAGAGCCGAAGTCCCTATGGAGGAAAGAGGAAGTTAGCGTTGATTGACACATCGGGTCTCAGGGTTTTGAGAGCCCAGTTATCAACAAAGAACTTGCAAAGCCACGAGTTTCGATCCTTCGATAAGTCCAGGAAGGGGGATCGCGCAGGAGAAGAGAATCTGTGGGTAGATATTTCCCAATAGGGGACTAGAAGAGCATTATAGATCTTCGGGCCAAGAAGCAGAAGAAGATCCTGTGAGAGCGGTCGTGCTTCGAGGAGTGCGGTTGCGTCAATCAACATCATGACAACATAGATAACATCTTTATAATAAGGTCATATGTGTACACATGTTTTTTTTTATATAATAACGACATATATACCTAACATAAGTTTAGGTTAGTGTTTATGTATCTTATTAGTCCCTGTTAAAGTAGGGAATATAGCACTTCTCTGGCATCCATATGTACACACCCGATCACGTCAACCACAATGTTTAACCTCGGGTTTTGTTTTTCATCCTTAAATAATGGAAATTCTCGTACTTTGTTTTGCAAAATGTACAGACCTGATCACGTCAACCACAATATTTAGTCTTGGGTTTTGTTTTGCATGCTTAAATAATGGATGATCTCTCGTACATTAATAATTATATGTAATATCAACATGTTATCTTGTCACTAATTCCAACCTACCCATTATTTATTACAATATGTTGAGGATAACAAAGAATTTATGCGGAAGAGGGAAATGTTATTAATATTTCTCTTAATTTATATGCAGAAGAGGGAAATGTTGAGGATAGCAAAGAATTTATGCAGAAGAGGGAAATGTTACAATATATTTCAGCTATTACCCTTGTTGTTATAAACATGAGTTTCCTCCCTATCTTATATATACCATAACCTATCATTTATCAATATAACAATCAACTTCAATATTTTATTCATGGATATTTCTTCCTTCATTAATTGAATTAGTAAGTGCTAGCTGCCAACCATTAGGTGTGCAAGTATCCCAACCATTATTGTCACTGTTATATTATTTTCAATTTATGCAAGTGTGATCCCTTTTGGGTACTAGGGATGTAACAAGTGGTATCAAAGCTTCAATCAAGATTTGTTGGTGTTTTTTTGCTAGGTCTTAAAAATTAAAAGAGAGAAGAAAATGACAATCAATTACTATCATTTCATCGATCAGGGTTAAGTTTCAAGAGCAATTCCATATCTTTATCAATGAAAAGAGAGAGAGATTATAGTTGCAATTGAAGGGAAAAGGGTATGTGGATTCCATAAACCTAGAATATTATGGAATCCACATACCCTTTTCCATAGAATATACTAAAAAGATCCAAAAACCAAAGACATGAAATATGGTACTACACATATTATACTATATTATCAAGGAAAAAACAAGCTAAATGAAATTTGGACATTTGAAAAAAAATTTACAAGTTAAATGAGTACATCAATAAAAAATAACATACTAACCTTGCAAGTCCAAAATCCGAGCTATGTAGATTGAGAATTGGATTTGTTCAATCGGTGGGTGATCAAAAAAATAAACAGCTCAAACAAAAGCCAAGAACAGTGTCACAACTATAGCGATTGTGTCGCAAAGTCTCTTAAAGTCATGTAGATATAGATAAAATAGTAAACTAGCCGTTAACACCGACCAATGAGATAGGCAAAAATTTTGTTGCTATTGCCACAAAAGTTCGTCGTTATAGCGACAAAAATCCCGACTAGATTTAAATAAGATTTTTGTCGATATTGCGATGAACTTTCGTGGCAATAGTGATGAAAATCCCGCCCTGTTTAAAAAAAATATGAAACTAGTTGAAGCATGGAAACTTTTCATGGAATAATTCATCCATATGTAGTAGTGCCACTCCTTGAGTTTATGTTTGATGTACTTGAGTTTCTTGTATAGTTTGAACATCCTTGTCCCTTGTTCCAGATGTTCCTCCCACCACCATTGGTTAATGTCCTCCTTGAAGGTGGGATGTTCAATCCAAAATTTCTCAAATCTAAACGGTTTTTTCTTTGGAGTGGTTTGAAACTTTTCTTCCAATTGAACTAGCCAATGGTCTGAACCCACCCATGGAAGGATGCTGCAGTCCAGAGCGAGTCCCTGCAGAATGATAGATTCTGACACCAAGAATCTGTCTAGCTTTGTGGCTACTTGGTGGTGTCTTAGTCTTTTGTTATTCCAGGTAAACTGGCCATTGTTGGTCCTGATATCCATAATCTCCACTGTGTCAATGAAGGATGAAAAGTCCTCCACATCTCTATCCAATCTCCAGGTTCCCCCTTTTTTCTCTGCAAGTGTAGTAATGATGTTGAAATCCCCTGCTAGGATCCAGTGGAGTTTGTTGGTTTTGGCCTTATAGTTCTAGGAGCATTCTTTGTTTTTCCTCCAACATTTGGGGACCATACACATTAGTGCATAGAATCGCCTTTGTGTTACCTATAATTTGCATGTTAACTGAAAGTGTGTGTCTCGTGGCTTCGACTGCTAGTAGGTGAAACGATTGTGGGATCCACAAGGTGAGAATACGACCTGGCATCTGCTGGCCTTCTACTTCCAACATATTGTACTTACTCTATTATTTTTTACTGATTGTTTCAATTCTATCTACCGTGCATTTTGTCTCTTGGATGAAACAAAGGTCAAGTTGTTCTTTCCTCAGTTTATTTTTAAGATTTTTTTGCTTTAGTGGGATGTTTAGGCCTCTTATATTCCATGTTATAATATTCATTTAAACATGTGTGGGGGAGTTGGGAAATATATTTTTGATCTTACCTGAATATATCAGCAGGGCTCCTAGTTCTTATAGGGCTACGCGGTTTGACTTCCTTCATTTTTTCCTCTATGTTTGCTTGGGTGGCTATTGTGGTTGTCCCTATCCTGCTTTGATTCCTAGGTGTCCTATCTCACCATGTGTGCGTTTGGTCCCTCTGGATTTTTATTCTTCCGTTAGAAGGAAAAGGTATTGAATGCGATCTAGTTGCTCCGCTGGCAAATTGTCTACTCCCTACGTTTTCCATTTCTCCAATATGTTCGGGAGATCTATTCCTTCCATTTCCACAATGTCTTTGAGATCATGATATTCCGTACCTGCCTCGCTTGGTGTCATCTCCGAGTCTTCGTCTACCTCTTTCATTAGGGTGTTAGAATCTTCGTTCCCTCCTTCTATAGGACTTGCACTACCTCCCCATTCTCTCTTATTGCTTGGAATATTTGTGTTCTCATGAGTTCCTTGTTCCCTAGATTCTCTTTCTTTTCTCTTTTCCTTTCCTCCTTATTCCCCTTGGTTGGCCCTGTTCCTCCCTTCCGTTCTATTCCTGGATTCTTGATTGCTTCTTGTTGGGGCTTTGATTTGTTTTTTGTTTGCTTTGTTTTTGTGATTCATCTTTACAAACCCATCCTCATCCTATTGTATTTTGGTGTTTTTCGTCTGTTGTTTTTTATTGACAGGGCATTCTCCGAACATGTGTCCATGTTCAAGAAATCTTATGCATCTAAACAATATCTGGTCGTACTCGACACTTTGTATCCATTCCTCATTTATGAATTCCAGGCTTATGGCTTCTTGGAGTGCCCCCGAAACATGCATTTCTATGGAGACCCTTGCATAGGAGGTATATCTTCCCTTTAGGGTTGCTTCCGATGTCTTAACACATTTCCCAATGTTCTTCTCTATTGCTTCGAAGGTGGGTGGTAGCTAGTAGTCTAGCGGTAAAGAGTAGAGTCTCAGCCAAATTAGGTAATTTTTAAAGGTTTCTTTCTTTGGGGAGAATTTTTCATTCCACGGACACATGTAAAGTCTTGATGAGGCGTGGAAGTATGGCCCCACCTAAAATACTTTATCCTTGTCCTCCAAGTTCATGAAGATTGTTGTGAAAAAGCCTTTCGAGCCTAGGTGGAGTTGCACTTCTCCACTTGGCTTCCATTGGTATTTTATCCAGTTGCACAACATTCTTTTTGTGGGCCACAAACCCATGAACTTACAGATTAGTGCATGCGTCTTCATATGGTCCCGATAGAGTTGTGTTTGTGGGTCTTCCAGTATAACCTTAGGTATGAGTGTCGTTTTAGGTTTACATGGGCTACGCTCATCTACCCCACTAGGGATCGCTGGTTCTTGTGCCTCCTTCTGGGTTTCTCTAGATTCTTCCTCCACACGGTCCCTCTTTTCCTAGTTTCTCTCCTGATTCTTTTCTGATCCTAATCCCGAGGTGCTTGTCAGCAGTTCTTTGAAACCTACGCCCCATGGGCCTTTCCCCTATCCACCACTACCTGCTTGTATGAGGGGGTTCCACTCCCACCCCCTTTGGTAACCATTATGTACGCTGCTGAGACCGCAACTGTCAAATCGTAGCTTGCAATTTCTCCAGAGTTGTTACCCCAAAATCACTTAGTAAAGTCCATGCATTATAGTGTTTGCAATTCCTATAAAAAAAACATGTTAATTGTTTATATATATATATATAGATATATATATGAATATAAATGTAAAATGATCACAATATTTTTCTTCTAGATTTAATATTAAAATAATATTTATTATTAATATTTAAAATAGAATATGGTTTCAACCATTATTAATTTTATAAATTTTAGAGATGATTAACTTAAAAAAATGTTAATTTTATCGATGATTAACTAAAAAAAATGTTAATTATATTTCAAATTTAATAAGATATTTTTTAACAATATTTGTTTATTAATTTGTTTTTACACTTTAAAACTTAATATTAATAATATATTGTTGATTTAATTTAAATTTAATTATTTTTATTAATAAAAAATACTTTACATCTAACTTAATTATTATTTCCTTACATTTAAGAATAATTTATTATTAAAATTTCATTTATTTGTTATATTAGTTGGTTTTGTGAGTTTACATTGTTAAATTACTACTTTAGCCTGGGTTGTAATGTTTCTGAATAGTGTTAGCATAATCATTTACATTGTTATATTAAAACTTAAAAAAAAAAATCCTTACATTTAAAAATTAATTTATTATTAAAATTTTATTTATTTGTTACAATCTCTATCAATTGGTTTTGTGAGTTTACATTGTTGTATTAGTTGGTTATGTGAGTTTATATTGTTAAATTACTACGTGAGCATAGGTTGTAATGTTTCTAAATAGTGTTAGCATAATCATTTGGTTATCATTTACCTCGTTTTGCATAGTAGTATACTATGACTTTAATGTAATTGCATCTTGCATATGCTTAGTTAAGTAGACAATTTTTCATAGAACGTAAGTAGGAAAATTTGTTTAGAATTTTAATAGAAATGTTTGTTGTTTAGAGGATATGTGTACATACCTTTTCATAGTGTGAGAGGAATGCCAAATCAAACTTAAATGTGATGGAAATGATTACTTTTTCAAAGTATATATTTTAAATGAGAAGCTTTTAAATCCATCAATGTTGGAAGTAATATGTTTATGATCGTTTCAATAATGCTTGTATTAGAAATTAGTTTGACAATAGTTTTGAATTTATTGAAGCTGGTTGAGAGATTCTCTTAACAAATATCTTTAGATATAAAATAAGTTGGATTTTACAACAACTTTGTAAATATACTTTGTAAATGTATTAATATTGTAAGAATAAATAATGGAAATGAGTGAAGTTTTAGTGTGCATACAAATTCTCTATTTATGAAGGTGTTGATTTATCTGTAACTAAAACATATCATTTGTTTGTCTAAGGAGGATGAGCAGATTATTTTTCCATGTATATTTTAAATGAAAAGTTTTTATATCTTATTAAAGTGTTTATTATTAAGGTTTTTATTTATGCGTAAATAGAGAATGTCATATGTTTATATAATAGTTTTTATTATTAAGGTTTTTATTTATGCGTAAATAGAGAATGTCATATGTTTATATAATAGTTTAACATTGCAATGTGTTGGTGCGCATTTAAACAAAAACATAGAAAGATAATATTTTATAAGAAAAAAATATTGTTTTAATATTAATTGTATTGAGATTGAGTTATATAAGAAAAAAATATTGTTTTAATATTAATTATATTGAAATTAAATTATATAATTAAAATTTTAGCAGTGTTTGAGTTATATTTAATGTTATATCTGTATTATAATATTTAAGTTTTAAATTTGATTTTAATTATAATTAAAACGTTTATATGAAGAAAATAAATGTATAATAAAACCTATTAAAGTGTTTACTATATATAATAAATACAAACAAATTGTTTAACTGGAAATTGAAGAACATCTTTTTCAAAACATTAATAAAAATATAAATAACACAAATTTACTTTGAATTTTTATAATTTAATATAAAATATAAAGTAACCTTCGGTTATATGTATCATAACACAAATTTATAACTTTAAATTTTTATAATTTAATATAAAATATAAGTAACCTTCGGTTATATGTATCATAACACAAATCTATAACTTTGAATTTTTATAATTTAATATAAGATATCTAATTTATTAATTTATTTAGTTGTAAATAGAAATTTCTCATATACAAGGTGTATTTATAAAAGTTCTTTCCTAAATATTTTCTTTACCTTGCACAGTCAAATTACTCAATTAATTAGAGGATTTTGTGGAAACTTATAAGTGAATCTAAGAGTGGATAGATATACTCAAATACCACAACTTTCCAATATCATTAGACACCAACTCAAACTTAAGTGAGTTAGTTATGAATGTGAACATTATCTTTATGTTAACATTATCTTTATGTTAGAGAAAAGTTGAAATGGATTTGAAAATAAAAAAATATGTGGTCAATATCACTTTTAAAAGAATCAATAGGATTCAAGATAATATTGTTAATCATAAGGGAATTTTTCAAAAACCAATACAGGTCTGTGTCTATTTTTGGTTTGTGAACTCTCTCACAGTTCATAGATTCTGCCTAGTTGCATATGAATTTAGATGAGTTACTCTTGAATTTTTGATGAACCTGCATATTTTGTTAACATTTGACATTGTTCGTATTTCTTTGTTGGAAACTCCATACAATGGTTCTTGTTTACCACATTTCCCAATAGAATCAAGCTTACTTTAATAATGAAACACCTTGGAATATTTTTTCCCTAGAAAGCCATTAAATCGACTTAATTAAGCTATATTTTGATATATTTTCTATGAATTCTTGGATTGAGGTCTTTTGTTTCTTTTGTAGGTAAAGATGGTGAATATTTGTTGTCTTGGAGATAGATATGTCGTCGGGGGGTGGGGGGGAGGAGGCAATGGCCATTATTGCACTAAAATGTCCTTCCATTCAAGTTGTTGTCGTAGATATTTCATCTACCATGACTGCCATTGAAGTTGTTGTTGTAGATGATATTTCATTTGCTAGGAAATTGTCAATGAAGTTGTTGCAGTAGATATTTCATCTTCCATGATTGTTGCTTGAATACTAACCAAATGTTGATCTATGTGTAAGATGAAAGAAAGTAATATATGGCATGAGAGGTTGAAGAGCTATTGAGTCTGATGGCACGAGAAGTCAAATGTGATGGAAAATAAAGGAGGCAGGGGACATGGAGCTTTACTAGACGAGGATGACTCAAGCTACTATTTCCATTCAACCTTCAATCAATTTTCTATGCAATGCATTGCCCCTTCATAAGTTGAATTTAAAGGAAAGAAACAAGAGGACATGAACTGGATGGCCTAAAATTGGATGAGATATTACTGAGATATTACTAGAATTCGATCATATGAAACATTGATATATTTAAACTATAATTCGATCATATAAAACATTGTCAATCATTACTAAGAAGCTAAAATGCATTTTATAGTGGACCAAACCGTGGTTGAAGCGTTATGTCTCTGAAGAAGGTAGTGTATAAAGTGGTGCAACAAAGGTGATGAGGCTCCAGAGAAAGAAGCAAGGAATTCATTGATGTCAGATTCAAAGTTAATTGATGTCACACAAACATATTTAGTTCTTGGTAATATCTCACATTACTGTAAAATATGATTTAAAGAAACAAGTTGCCATGTTGGTTGCTAGTTCCTTAGTAGCCATGGAAGTGGAGGAAGGTTTACAAGAAAATGCGAAAAAATGTGGATAAGATGGTTTGATTAACATATTTTACCAAGTGATAGGTTTCAGACAAAAACTCCTTCCACATCACAAACTTATGTCCATGATAAAGTCAATCTTGTAAATTATGGTTGTGTTGATGTGTTCAAATTCATCTGATAATAGCAAGGGGTTCTCCTCAGTACACAGCCCCAACTAGACTATACATCATTTGGGTTAGGAGACCCATCTAAAATTTGGCTCAGCTTCCATTGTTACTATTTTTAAGGGGTTTTTGGTTGGTTGGAGATCGATTTTCCGATGAGGGTGGATAATGAGTGGATATGAAATGTAAATATGTAGATGAAGACTATGTATGAAATGCAAGCTAAATTAACACTAACCTACTTTAACCAATCCTAGCTAGGAGCATACTAAAGTGACCAGTGATCTATAAGTTGAAACCAAATCCCACACTACTTCTACACAGATAGCTGATATAAAAAAGAATGATAAAAAACAAGTGTATACAATCACATATAATCAGAGTAGTATAGATTACAATAATGCATACATTAAAAACTCACAAATATCATGGCATTAAAATATTTAAAGAAATACTCTAAACCAAAGAATAACACAGATTGTATGTGAATTAATCTATAACAACATGACATTCTTACAATCCATAGGAATAGTGTCCATCTTCACCAGAAGTAGTTCTCAACTCAGATCTATTCATACACAAGAATTCCTTCTATAACAATTGGCCCTAAGGGCTTCTCAATATTCATTAACAAAGTATAAGTACTTGAATCAGTTCTTGAGTCTATTGAAAAACCAAAAAGTCCTTTCCAAATGAGATTATATTCTAGTTTATGCAAATGTTTAGTAAATCTGTGTGACTCTTCATCTTCTTCTTGGAGGAGCAGTTACAAAACTAGTTCAACTTCTCATTCCTAATGACAAGTGTACAGAATGGGACGAAATTGGGATTGGTTAGGAAAAAAATAAAAAATACAGCTATTTTGTCCTCTTCTTATGGATTTTTGTTGCTCAAGTAGGCCATCCAAACTTCCAACTGATTATATAGTGATTAAATCATTTTGTACGTCAGTTGTTTTAGTGTTGGGTTGATCAAAACAATATTGTCTTCAAGAGTGCTCATGTCCATTTTCCATATTCATCATGAAATCTTGTACTATGGTATGAAGCTTTATTGGCTGTAGTAAGAATTGATCAATGAGATCTGTGGAGATGAAGGTAGTTTTTATGTACTGCGTTCACTAGTTCTTTTGTCACCAGGTTCTTCCCAGGTTCATCTAATCTTGGGATTGGACCATTCATGATTAGTTGTTGGGAAACTTTATGGATCCTCGAGCATATTGCCATGGATTTGGTGACTTCTCTATCAGCCTTTTGTCCTATCTGTTGGAAACAATTAAGTGCATATACATTTGTCTTTCCCTTCACTTTTGATGGTCGGTAAAGCTAAGGTTGCACATCTGGTTTCTCTTTTATCCATATGTCTATGTTTGATACGCCTTCAAGAAATGTGTTGTATTGCGGTAACTTCATTTGTACGTGATTATTCTTCTCAATGACCTTTGCAACCACATTTTGGAAAAGGTGCATATGGGCATACATATCAATGATAGCTCCTTCAAGCTCATTTTTGACCTTTTCGACATTGTCTTTGAAGCTTTGGAGGCTTCTCTCGTCAATCTTTACCCACTGCATTTTTTTCCTCTAGTTCTCTAATCCTTGACTTATTTTCTTCATTTTGTTGCCACAATATTTGTATGTTGTCCATGTTGAAATAATGTAACTGCAAAGAGTATTCTTATTATTATTGATATATTATTTATAGGATTAATCCCCATTGTGGATTAATCATGTTGGTAATTGTATTAGGACCAAATCCCCTTTTGCGGATTGGTCAACAAACAATTATAATAGGCAGAATAAGAAGTCGGCCCCAACAGTTAATAAGAAGACCCAAAAATATAATAAAGGTGGGTTTACCCACCCAGATTAAGAAGTCGTCCCTGCCAGTGAAGAGACACTTCACACATTCCAAAACTTGTATAAATAAAGGAGGCTATCACCTCATTTGAACACAACTCACTTGCTCAGTTTGAGAGACAAGTTCTGAATTGTTACCGAAAAAAGAGAGAGGAGAAGAGTGGCACATCTTTTGGAGAGGACTATCTGTATTGGTTTGAGTTATCTCTTGAACATTGTATTGGTAATTTATGATAAGGAAGTTTTTGTTGGGTTTTCTTCCCCTGGAAGGTTTCCCAGGATAAATGTTGTGTCTCTTGTGAACGTGTATTTCTCAGTGATCTTGTTCTTATGTTGCTCTTATCATTGAAATGCAAAGAACTATAACAATGGCATAAACATTAACATGGTATCAAAGCCAACCTGAAGGAAGCATATTTCGCAAGAGAAAAACGTCATTGTTACTGTACCCAAAAATCAGGGTTTTGCAAAAGTGAATCTTTTCAGCTCCCTAACCACCTAGAAAGCTACACCCTCCCCCAAGGATCATTTTGGCACTTAGATCGCACCTTTTCAGTGGATATATCTCCTGGAAAGTGAAACCCTAGTTTCACAAAGTACTAGAAAACCAGAGTACCAGAAGAACCAGAAGTACCAGAGTACCAGAAGTACTAGAAAACCAAAAGCACAAGTCCAAAAATCCACAGATTGGATTTGAAGGAGTAAAAGTTGGATTTTCGAAATTCCGACTACACTAGCTAACTCGCCTCAGCTCAGTGCATCTATCCCCTAGATCAGATTTTCAAAACTCGAAGTTTGAAAAATTAGGGTTTCCTCATAAAAACCTAAGTTGCGGTCTCAGAACCAATTGCAGTTGCAGCCGTAGAACCAGTTGCAATCACCCTTGAAGTTATCTCAAGAGTTGGCAATGATTACTGCTACTACCATATGGAGCCACTACCTGCAAATGCTATTAGAGGTGTGTACTTACATATGTTTAATGGTTAAACCCTAAAGAGTATTTGCAGGAGAAGGGATCTCTTGCCATAGATCCAGAAGGATCTCAAGATCCAACACATTCAGAAGAATGATGCATGTTGGATCATGTTGTCATTGATGCCAATGGTTTGATTGTTTGATGTAATTGATTGATGTCAAGTGATTGATTGATGTCAAAGGATTGATTGACTGATGATTTATGTAATATAATATGTAGTGTCCTTGATGAGAATGCATAGATGAAGATGGATTAATGAGTTTTCATTGATACACGATGAAGATGGATCGATGTGGTTCCATTGGTATATGATGCATTGTTGGAAAAATGTATAGATGACTCATTATTGTCTTATCATGATTTATAAGGTGCACAAATGGATGAACTCCAAAGTGGTCCCCTTATGGTGAAAGCCCTCACAGGAAGAGGCTTTGCAGATTGAGTTATCCTAGAAGAATGGTTCGAGGACCCATGCTCTCATTATTGCCTTATCATGATTGATAAGGTGTACAAACAGATGAATTCCAAAGTGGTCCCCTTATGGTGAAATCCCTCACAGGAAGACGCTTTACGGATTGAGTTATCCTAGAAGAAAGGTTGGAGCACCCATGCTTGTATGAGGAATAACGAGATGAAGATCAAGGAAATTGTTGGTGAAACTATCCTAGATGGATAGTGCTTGCCATGCCATTTCTGGTGGTATGTGGAATGTCACATAACTCCTCATGGTTTGAGAGTTATGAACTTATGAAGATGAAGAACCCCCACATGAAGGCTTGAAGCCCCCAAGGTCAAAGAAGTGAAAGTGACCTAAAAGAAGAAATGATAAAATAAGGTGACAAAATCAAGAAGGAATATTTATGGAAAGTGGTTAACCCTAAAAGTAAGGGAAATAGGTTAAGTGACCTAGAAATGGGTTAATATTATTTAAATGATGAATTAAAGTGACAAATTCAAGGTGGATTATTTAAATAATCAAGAGA
>ML779481.1:680769-707445 GCA_009831015.1 Picea engelmannii | reverse complement strand
ACATTAACAGTCCATGTTGGTGTTAATGAATGAAAGGATAGTCTTAGATATGACATCTCATGTGACCAGGACATGGGTCACTACTGAGATAGGGGATTCTTCAGTTAATTACACTTTGTTTACCTGCTCTTGCACGATTCTACCAGTCTTATTGTCATAAGTGAAGCTCCTTAGATCCAACACTTCAGTCGGCTGAAATGGATCCCATATCTTGAGTCCTAAACCACTGGCAGTCAAATATATTTCTATACCTACAACAAATGTTCCTGGGATGTCCACCTCCATGGGATGTGTGTCATCTCTTTTGTCTTCTATGCTTTTCTTCTTCAACAACTTTGTTTGTTGGTTCTTTTGTCGATTTCTCTACTTTCTTTGTTGCTTACCATTCCTTCATTTCTTGTTTTGCTGCGGCTTTCACTTTTGCATCAACTTTAGCTCTAGCTTTTTCAGCTTCAATCTTTCTCTTCTTCGTGTCATTTTTCTTCTTTAAAACCTTTTCTTTATCTCTCCTCTTTCTCTCTGTTGGTGCCTCTTCTTCTCTCTCTGCAGATCCCGAGTTTGTTGAGATGGAAATAGGGGAAATGTGCCAAGTTTCTTCTCTTTTTGTCTCTTTCCAGGATGCTTCCCTTGCCTTTTCCTTATCTGCAATTCTTCCTTTCTGCTGGCCACAAATGTTGCAAATAACTTCATCATATGTCATGGCCTTCTAGTGTACTTCTTTCTCTTCCCAAAGATCTGTAATATACTCATAAAGAAGCCTGACATTATTGAAATGTTCCTTGAAAATACCCTTGGGATCAGGTCTCCTGAATCTCTCTTCCCCAAAGTGATATGAAAGAAGGGTATCTACCTCTACCTGGGCTTGTCTATTATTTTCAAAGAAACAATTGTTGACATACAAAGGTAGTGGGGGGCAGATTTCTTTCTTCAATCTATACAAAATCCCTCCAACTTTGTGTATAATAGTTTGATATGCTACTTCATGAAGGACAAGCTTGTCGGGAAAGAATCGTAGAGGTAGATGTGGTGGCTTCATTGCGCCATATGTTCTTATATAAGTACCATGCTCTATTAGATACCAATCCCCAATCCTTCTTATAAATGATATGGCTCTGTCATTCATGTACAGGGGCACGCTGCAAAAGATAAATTCATATAATGGAGCAAGGAAGTGTTCACATATTCTTTGGTACTCCACACAATATTTGTGCTCCCAGAGTACTTTACAATATATGTGGATTGTGGAGTCAACACAAAACCAACTCCATCCCATGTTAAGGTACTTGTGAGCTATACACATTATGTACAAGAGGTATGAGAACATATGGAAACCAGGGAATGTTCTTGGTTGGACTTACTTTACTGTGGAGAGAGTCGTGAGATTCTTAGACAGATATATCTGCCCAATAGAATGAAGACAGATATGTCTGACCAATAGAATGAAGTCCCACATCTGTGTAGAAATAAGTCAAAGGAATGTATGATAAGGGTAATAGTGTTGCATCGGATTCCTCATATAACCTGGATAACATGGCTACCAAATATTGGTAGGGTCTTCTTAAGGCACTCCTGAGGTACCGACTTTTAGGTCTGTATTTAAAGTTTTGGTCTTCCTTATACCATTTGGGGAACACATCCTTCTGTCTACACTCAAACTGACTGAGGAGTTCACCATCCAGTCTTTTACTTCCCTCCTCAATGTGATAGCATGTGGCTAAAAACTCCGGCCTAAAAGAAGATATGGACCCCTTTCTGGCATTCCAGACTACTGCTTATGTCGGTGTTCTTCAAAATCCAAGATATGGCATCAACGCAAGGGAAGATTGTTGGATGTGCTGCTAATATGAAAATCGATGATTTCATAATGTTCCTGAACGTTTGGAGCTCTCGATCATGTGCCAAAATATAATTAAGTAATTATTAATCAATTTTAACATATTGTTTCCGTATAAAATTGAAAATAATCTTGGACAGATCTGAAGCGTTTTCAAGAGATGGAATAAGGTGTCAATCATATATAATCCGCGATGAATATTTGGTCTCTTACCGTGTTTAGGTGTCGACCAAAACGAAGGCAGGGTAGCAGTATGTGGCAAATAAATCAATTCAACCTCTATTATTATTATTTTGTTCACGGTTGGATGTGAGCCGGGTTTTCCAGCATTCACACCGATATAATCAGAGATGCATATTTTGTCTCTTACCGTGTTTATGTGTCACCCAAAAGGCAGGGAATGGATTTTCCAGAAGCGTGCCGTGAATAAATCAATTGATCCTCTGTTATTATTAATATTGTATCGTTTTTCACGGCTGGATGTGAGCCGGGTTTGGCAGCATTATTATAGAGACTTGCGAATTTTAATGGCTATCGGTGTGTGTGCTGTCGCATTTACAAAATTCACAGGATCGATTTAGACCGCGATAACACTGATGACAAGATTGTCTCCAACTGTGGAATGGTGACATTTCTGCTACGATATTTTTGACAAAATAAGGTTTGGATTTTTTTTTAATGGTGTTGATTGATTATAACTTAAATATTATTATTTTTATTATTATTATAACTTTAAATCTATAAACTTAAATATATTAAGCATCTATTTTATTTATTATAACTTTAAAACTGGATCTAAATCAGAGCAATGAAGGTGTAAATCTTTCTCAAATTTTACTTAACAAAAGTATGGATTTGCTTCTTAGCATTTTCTAATAATTTACATTAATAATAACCATGTATATTATGTTGATGTTATTTTTATTATACAATAAATATTTGATGTCACAAAAGTCATTTTCAATTTTTATGCATATTCAACATGCCAAATCAAAAGTGTTTCAATGCATTTTTGTTTTTGAATTCATTATCATTGTGTTTTTGTTTTTCAATTTGTTACCATTTAACTACTTGAAAATAGAAGGACTGAAATGGAATCGACTTCTCTCATGCGAGGTTGCACCTAGAGGCTAGCAAAGCAAAGCTACACTATGTTTTTAATAAATAAATGAGGAGTACAATATATATGATGATATTCAGTGTAGATGGTTGGAACCATTATTCGTTTTAGAGGAGTATGCAACTAATCTCCATTATTTCTAAGTCTCCTATTTAATGGAGAAAGGATTGAAATCCACACCTAACATCTCCCTAAACAATTCAAATTTTATCTTCCCAAGAGGCTTAGTGAAAATATCAGCAACATTTTCACTAATATTACAATACATTAAAGCAATGTCATTAGACTACATCTTTTCTCGAACAAAATGAAACTGAGTATCAACATGCTTTGTCCTTGAATGGTAAACTTGATTATTTTTCAACTTGATTGAGCTTTGGTTATCATATTTGATTATCGTAGCTTTCCTTTGTTCTTCTCCAACATCTTGAAGTAGTCTTCTCAACCAAACAACTTCACAAGTTGTTTCACACAATGATTTATATTATGCCTTAGTGGATGACAAAGATACAATAGACTGCTTCCTACTGCTTCATGAAACAATCTTGAATCGAATGCCAAAGGCATAACCTGTAGTAGATCTCTGATCATTCGGATTGCCATCCCAGTCTGAATCTGAGTAACCTGTCAGCTCAACATCGAATGAATGAATATATTTAATACCATAATCAATTGTTCCTTTGAGATATTTGAGTACCCCTTTTGTTGCATTCCAATGGTTTTCTAGAGGTTTTTCCATAAACCGACTTAACACACTTACATAATATGCTATGTCAGGTCTGGTTGTAGTGAGATAGTTCAAGATTATCGCCATATGTCTATACACTATACCATTTACCTCCTTCGAACCATCATCACAGTAAAGTTTCATGTGTTGTTGCATTGGAATATAAGAAACTTTGCACTGATCCATTTTAAACTTATTAAGTACTTATATGACATATTTGCCTTGAGACACAAAGGTTTGACCAACATTTCTCCAAACTTCAAGACCTAGGAAGTAATGTAATTCACCAAGATCTTTAATTTCAAATACCTATGACATATGCTTCTTAATTCCACTAATCATTTTTTATGAATTTGTTGTAATAATTAAATCATCAACATATAAGGAAATCAATAGAACATGCCCATTTTCATCAAACTTGGTATACATATTTGGATCACTTTTTCTCCTCATAAAACCTTGTTGAAGAAAGAAGGAATCTATCTTCTCATACCATGACCTACGTGCATGTTTCAGTCTATACAATGATTTCTTTAATTTACACACTAAATGTTTCTGACCACTTTTCACAAACCCTTCTGGTTGAGTAAGGTAAACCTCCTCCTTTAAATCATCATTCAAAAAAGAAGATTTTACATCTAATTGGTGAATCTTCCAATGGTACTTTGTAGCTAATGCAATTGACAATCATATAGTATTTAATTTAGCTATTGGTGCAAATGTTTCTACATAATCAATGCCCTCCTTTTGTGAATACCCTTTTTCCACCAATATGGATTTATATTTATCTATACTACCATCTACTTTTAATTTAGGTTTGTATATCCATTTACATCCTATGGGCTTTTTATCTTTAGACAATTTAGTCAATTCCGAAGTTTTGTTTTTCATTATAGAGTCATATTCTTCCTCCATTTCTTTTCTCCACTCTTCATGTTCATTAGCTTCATTAAAAATCACGGGTTCTATGAAATTTTAAATATTACTCATCAAGGAATAATATTTATACTTTTCAGGTGGATAAAACTGTCATGAAGATCTTCTCAATTGGTTGGTGACTTCTTCTTCGTTTTGTGAAGATTCTTCTTCACTCTTAGCTGTATCCAGGTCACTGGGTGCCTTTTCTTGTTGGTGCTTCTGTTCTTTGACCTCTTCATCTTCAAGAAGTACATGCCATCCTTCATGACTTTTGTCTTCATTATTTCCTTCTTCCTACTCATGGAAAATTACATCTCTACTTCCAAACACTTTGTGAGTAGATGGATCAAACATTTTATATGTTTTAAATTTTGAACATTACCCTATAAAAATACATTTGATATCTTTAACATCAAGCTTATTCTTGTTCTCCTTTGGAATATGCAAAAAAGCTTTACTCAAATTATAAATTGTTGGTTTAGAATCATACAAGGCTTCAAAATGAGTTTTATGATCAAGACACCTTGTTGGAATTCTACTCTTTAAATAAAAAACAGTGCTAATGGCCTCAACCCAAAAGGCATTTGAGAGATTCTTACATTTCATCATACTTCATGCACACTCCACTAGATTTTTGTTTTTCCTTTATGCAACTCCATTCTGTTGTGGAGAGCGGGGTGTTGTAAATTGATGTACTATTCCATGATATTTGCAATACTTGATGAAGTTCCCTAATCTGTACTCTCCTCCTTGATGGACTTTTCTATTTGCTTCTCCACCATGTTTTTAAATTCCTTGAAGTATTAAAAAACATCACTCTTTTTTCTAAGGAAATAAACCCATGTGTATAGACTTGTGCAGTCATCAATAAATAACAAAAAATAATAAGCACCACATAAGGACCTTGTCTGCATTGGTCCAGAAACATCAATATGTATAAGTTCTAATATATTTTTCTTTCTCCTATCAGAATTAGAGAGGAATTCATCTCTGTACATCTTTCCTAATGCACAATCTTCACAGGCAACAAAATCATTCTTCAACATAAGGAGTCCTTTGACCATACTTTGTTTTTGTAATAAAAACAAATCATGATAATTAAAGTGACCATACCTTTGGTGCCAAAGAGTTTCTCTAGGCATAGTTCCATAAGTCAATGCTTGATGATTCTTTCTGGTGACATCAAGTTTGTACAGACCTCCAACTCTGACTCCTGAGGAAACAGTTCTGTAATGATCCTGCAAGTCCTTCACTATACAATGTGTCTTGAAGAATTCGACTTTCAAATTCTAATCTGTAATTGTGGACACATAAACCAAGTTTTTCTTTATTCGAGGGACATACAAAACATTGCGAATGTGTCTCGCAGAACCATTCGGAAGTGTTACTAGAATATATCCATATCCCTTGATTTGATAGGAACGATCATCTCCAAGATAAATATGGGCACCATTATGTGTTTCTTTAAAGTTTATATACCAATTCTTGTTAGATGTCATGTGAATTGAAGCTCCAGAATCCACAAAACATGCATCAACATCATCAGTTTCAGTAGACAATGCAACATTAGACACAAACAATATGAGATATTTTGAATCAAAATTCGAGTTTTCTTCTGCAACATGTCCTGAATGTTTTCTATTTTTATGCCTATCCTCATCTTTTTTCTTCTTATAACATTCTCTCGCAAGATACCTAGTTCTACCATAATAGAAACACTTAGGTTCATTTATATTAGATGGAATACCTTGATTTGGCTTTGGAAATGACTTCATCTGAAATGAATTTCCTCCTCTGTCTCCTTCTCCTAGTTTCCCTTTAGGGGATCTCTTATTTGTCCATAGTGCTAAGTCTGAATTCTGAGACTTCAAATTCGGCTTCAAATTTGCGTGTCTCTCTTATTCTTGCCACAATATACCTGTCAATTCTTCAAAGGTAGGAGCTTTCTCTCTCGCTGCAAGGCCTATTATAAACATTTCATAGTCCTCTAGCATTCCATTTAGGGAAATTGTAACAAGATCATTGTTTGACACTTTTTCTCCTATATCTCCCAATTTATCTTTCATGTTTTTAATTCACCCAAGAAAAGTATGACAAACTCATTTTTATCCATTTTAATACTTAGCAATTTACTCTTCAGAAAAAGAATACGATTTGTATTATCTGTCTCGTACAAATATTTAAGCTCTTTCCAGGTTTCTTTAGAATTCTTAGCATCTCTAATGTGAGGAATTATATTATCTTTCACAGACGTTCATAATAATACCTTAGCTTTGTTCTCCCTCTTATCCCAATCTTGGATTGCTTCCGCTTTCGCACCTGCAATCGCATCTGGTCGCACTTCATCGCCTTTTGCAATCGTCCAAACACCATAACCTTCCATCAAGGTCTTCATTTTGAATTTCCAATTGACGAAATTCGAGCCATCCAATTTATTGGCTTCATTGAGATAAGTTTCAACAAGTGCATTCTCCATCCTTGCAAACTCCTTCATGCAACAAACTCACAACAAATTCAAAGCAACAATCATGCGCCAAGAATGGAAACTACAAGAGAAAATGGCGTGACCTCTCAAACCCAAGACAAAAGCATCGACAACAGAAAACACCAATGGCTTTGTTCTATGAACAAGAATCAATGAATTTACTTTCCTCCCAACTCATTTAAATATGACGAAAATGGAAAAATTTACAAGAATCGTCTGATTTAACCACCATTTTCCTCTAATCTATGACAATTTTGAGATGATATTGTGTACAACAAATTAAATAAAGTAAGGCCTTAATCCTAGCCAATTTCCTCGGAGACGTCACCTATATAGGGCTCAATGCGGATCAAATTCTTCAACAATAGTCTGGAAATATGTTACCACTGCAGGGATATTGGCCCAAACGCTATAGAGTGTTCCCAACATACACTTTCAGCCCCCTTTTTATAAGAAATACTCCCCTCCAAGTAAAGGATAAACTTGTCCATGGTAATGAATGATTCCCAACTCCTTTGGTATGCTCTTACTCCACTCAAACAATTATGCCCTCAATAAAAACACAGTGACAATAAGCAATATGAATTTCCAAGAGAAAAATTACACTCCATATCAATATACTTGTCCCCAAGGGAAGGACACGACCCAACACATGAAATTCGACCCGCCAATAAGTGTAGCGACCCTCACTTAGAAAAGAGCGATCTAGTCAAGGGAAAAATGCAACCATTAGAGAATGAAACAAAACTCGTCGATCAACATGAAGCAGGAGGTTTACCTAATTCAACTTGATGAATAGAACTCGTCGATCAACATGTCTTCAGGAGTGAAGCAAACAAAGAGTCAGAAGTTCGAATTCGGGAACCAATATGTTGTACACGATGTCATAATGGATTACTATGGGAAACGTATAGCAACATGGTCCGCAGATCGGACCATGAAGCTTTTTGGATTGAACACGTTCGATACTCCAACCCTTCTAACCTTGCAGAGTAGCGTTCGCCTTCTTTCGAAAACAAAATCTTTCGAAAACAATCTTTCGTGGCTCTGATACCGACTTGAAAATAGAAGGAATGAAATGGAACCGACTTCTCTCAGGCGATGCAGCACCTGGAGACCATCAAAGCAAAGCCACACTACGTTTTTATTAAATCAATGAGGAGTATAATATATATGATGATATTCGATTTAAACTGTTGAAATTTCTAAGTTAATTGTCATATAATGCATAATTTATATGTTGTAATTTATTTAGATCTTAAAGTTGTGTTATCGTATAATTGGTGAAAAACTTCTCTCTTTCCATTATTGGATCCAACCCTTTTAGGTTGTTTCAAATTTAATATTATATAAATGTTAAATTGTATTTTTTAAATATTTTTTTAATAATATTGTTTTTATTAATTCATTTTTACATTTTAAAAGATTAATATTAATAACATATTGTTAATTTAATTTAAATTTGTTTATTTTTTATGAATGAAAAATACTTTATATCTAATTTAATCAATATTTTATTTTATTTAAAAAATAATTTATTATTAAAATTTCATTGATTTGTTACGATCTAGATTAATTGGTTTTGTGAGGTTACATTGTTAAAGTTATTACTTGTGTATAGATTCGGATTGGATTGTTGCATCTCCTTAATTACTTGGACAATTTTTCACAAAACTTTCATGTGTACATACCCTTTCATTGTAGGACAGGAATGCCAAATCAAACTTGAAAATGTGTGCGAAAAGATAGATTACAAGATTGGCAAATCAAACCTGAAAATTGAAAATGTGTTGGAGAAGATGGATTACAATAATGCTAAATCAAACTTGAAAATATGTTGGAGAAGATAGATTACAATAATGCCAAATGAAACTTAAAAATGTGTTGGAGAATATTAATTTTCAATGTATACTTTTATTTACAGATATTTTAAATTAGAATTTTTTACATCACATCATTTTATATTAGAAGTTTTTACATCACATCAAGGTGTTCATTTATGTGTAGTTAAAACATATCATTTGTTTATTAAAAAAAGAAAATATTAATTTTCTTTTATTTATATATTTTTTAAATGAGATTTTTTTATATTCCATCATGATGTTCATTTATGTGTAATTAAAACACAGCATTTATTTATCTAATTTTTCAACTTTTCAACATTGCAATGTGTTAGTGTACATTTATAAATAAAAAAAAAACATAGAAAGATAGAATTTGAAGATAAAATTTGATAAGAAATTTAGTGTTTTAATATTAATTAAATACTGTTTGTATTTAGATAGAGTTGTATAATTAAATGTTTTGGTGTTAATATTATGTTTATGTTATAATATTTAAATTTTAAATTTGATTTTAGTTATAATTGGAATTTGTTGGTGAATATTTATAAAAAAGAACCATAGAAAAAAAAACTTGATAATAAATTTATTGTTTTAATATTAGTTAAATACTAATTGTATTGAGATTGAATTGTATAATTTTTTTTTTTTGATAATGTTCTCGTGCTAATATTGAATTTATGTTTTAATTCTAATATTAAATTTATGTTATAATATTTAAGTTTTAATCTTAATTCTAATTATAATTGGAATAAAATTAGAATGTATAAAAATATATATAATAATAAGTATTAAAATTTTTATTATATATAAAATAAATGGAAAATGAGGAAGATGCTAAAATGAAGAAGATATTTTTTAAAACATTGATAAAAATATAAATGACACAAATCTATAACTTTAATTTTTATGAATTGATATAAGATATAAAGTATTTTATTTGAATCTTAAGTTAGTCCATCGTTTCATTGTATGTGTCTTTTGATAGCTGATTTGTGTGGAAAAACCTTTTACTCACCATTTTCCCTATTCTAGTTTATTTAGGTATAAGTAGTGTGGATAAAACTTTTTATTCATTTATTTTATTTTATTTTATTTTTTTTATTTTTTTGCCTATGCTAGTTTATTTAGGTATAAGTAGAAATTTATTATATATAAGGTGTAGTATTTACAAAATTGTAAAAGTTTTTTGATTGAGAGATTTTTTTTACCTTGTAAAATTAAATTACTTAATTAATTAATGGATTTTGTGGAAGTTTATAAATGAATTTAAGGGTAAATAGATATACTCAAATATGATATTTTGAGATATTTAGATTATATAGACTTAACTACTTAAATCTATATAACCACTTAAATCTATAGATCCAACATTTTCTCACCAAATTTTCAACAAAATTTAAAAAAAAAACCCTCGAAAAAAAAAACCAAAAAACCAAAACGTTTAAACCACCACTCTATAAAATCGTAAGTATTTAATTAAAATTTGAAAATAGAGCCTGGCAATGAATTGATGGAAGTCTCTGTGATAGATCTGTTCCAACTTCCAAGTCTCGAGGAGTCCATGAGTAAAGGTATCGTCACGTGTGTTGTCGAGTTGATATCCATCCAAGTGGAGATCAGGGTCACATGGTTCAGAGTCGGCGTGGCAGAGTTGGCCCACTTCAATTCTATTTTTAGGCGACGCGTCAACGTGTTGCAAATAGGAAATCGGGATTGAAGGGAACCTTTACAGGCGTCCAAAATGCAGTGTGGATAATGACTTTCATCATGTCGTGTCCAACTTTGGGACCCACGTGGACTGTGGCATTGCCTTGCCTTTCGCTTCATTGTTTTGTCCCTTTTCATTGTTTCTATTTTAATTAATTAAATCCCACATTGTAGAGATAGTCACATCTTGTTAAGAGTACTCTTTTGAATGAAATCTGTGACAAAGTTTTGAAATCTATGACAAAACAAACTTTGATTGTTTGTATGATTAGAGGGAAGCTTCCCGGTCTACATTTTCAATTTAAGTTTTCATTTTTATTTCTTCCTTTGAAAAGTGTCGATATTACAAGTTGGCCAATCATTCAATTATACATGTCAAATGATCACTAAGAAACACCGAGAAGATATAAAAATGAGAGAAAAAAAATGAAAAAGATAAAGAATCACATAAAAAGGAAGGGATTCAGTTCATGAAGAGGAATTTGACTCTGAACCACATGCTCAATCTCAACCTCCAAAATTGTTTGCCCCAAATCCTTTACCCCACTTATAAGTAGCAAAAAAATCCAATTGGGAAACGATAGTTCACGAGGAATGATTGAATTCAACAAGGGTGCTAACCAACCTTAAAGCGTCTTCTTTTAAGTTAATTAAGTTATGTTTCTATGTTATTCTTTGTAACCAATTTATGAGAATTTATTAATGTATTAAATAAATAAATAAGAAAAGTAGATCTAATCTTCCTCTCTCGAGTTTTTTTGAAGAGAGGATAGAAATCAACAAAAATCTTAAATCTTGTTATAGTCGAAACTCTTTTTGATGTAACCTTGCTGCTAACATTTGTTGCAATGTTTTATACAAATATCCCCTGTTAAAAAAAAGGGGGTCTTTCTTCTAAAGTTTAATATAAGGAGAAATCCTTATCTATGTAACAAGTCATACCTCCAATGCCTTTATGATAGGATCTATTTTTCCATATTCTTCATAGGACAAATCCTCCTATGTTAAGGAATATATTCTTCATATTCACAAATTTCAATAAGAAATATGGAATTGATTTTCCTTGGGATCCAACTTAACTATTGGCCACACAAAATTCCGCCAGAGTTCCAAGAGAAGATTGTTTGTCAAATTCCTATTTATTATTATTTTTTGGGTCTTTATCTGATCCGAATTTTATGAGCAGAACGAAATGAATACAGATTATTAACAGGTGCTTAACACAAAATAACAGAGATACACTAAAACTGGTTTTCTATTCAATAACAAAATAAGTTGAAACTGTAAAATGCAGCGGAAACAAGCTTGCTGGAATGGTGGCGGCTTATCTCTGAGAAGAGATGTGATGGCAGTGCGCATTTGCCAGAAAAAGGTTACAATGAGGCTCTGAAGGCCTCTTTACAATAAGCAAGAATGCCCAAAACCCTAGACATCCAAAAACCTAACCCTAGGAGATGAAGCGCCAAAAGTCATGTGGGCCCCGTTTGGGTAAGTTAGTACATCAACTTCCCGGGGTCGTAACTTTTGCATACGATCTCCGTTTTAGGCATGTGATAGCCCGTTGGAAAGGTATCGTCGAGGAGATTCATTTTGGGGGCTCAATCATGCCTTTGGCCATCATTGAGGACTTCGATCTCAAAAAACCTTCATTTAGGCCCTCAAAATGGCACCAGAAGTTAAAACTGCTAAAAATAGTAAATTGCCAAAATTGTCAGAAAACTGTTTTGATCCAGTTGGAAAAGGTGGGTGGCCACCGATATCCATCTGGATCAATCCTCCCTCCTTAGGAAGCAATGGTCTCCATTGCGTTGAGGTCCCCTATCATATGATGAAATTTCCGCTGAATTTAGCCCTAGGTGAGCCACTTGCCTTGGTGCAGGAGTTGCCCTGCTTTGACAACTCGATAAAGTTGGATCCTTTGTTGTCGAGTGCCCTTGATCTGTCTATCCACAATCTGATCATTGGATGTCTTTTGTAGGCAGTCGGGGTTGAGCTCTGTTGGTGTCAGTTGTTTTGCTACTTCTAAGATGTCCAATAATGGTGGGAAATAAGGGCGAAGGAGATCCACATTGAACACTAGGTGCAGACCAAGGAAAGGAGGAATGTTGAGCTCAAAAGAATTATCCCCCACGGCCTTGGTGATAGTGTACGGTCCATAACGGAGTGGGCGAAGGTTTCGATGGGGTCTTGTAAGGCATTCTTTCTGCAAGTGCAACCAAACTTTGTCAACCACCTGAAACTTATGCGGCATCCGATGTTGATCATGGCACTATTTGTACTTGTCATCGGACTTCTGTAGGATATCCTGAACCTGTTGGTGGATGTGTTGTATCCGCTCAATGAACCGGGTGGCTTTGTCAGCTTCAGTTGGAGCAGGAGACGAGTCGGTCGAGGTGAGCGCAAGGGGAAGTGCAACATCTATGGGTCCCAATGGTTGGAATCCCAACCCTACTTGAAAGGGGTTGTGGCCAGTTGAGCTATGCAGGGCTTGGTTGTAGCTATGTTGGACATAGGGAAGGCTCTCATCCCATGTGCGAGAGTGCTTTGAATTATACATGCGAAGGATATGCACAATCATTTGATTTACAACCTCGGTTTGGTCATCTGTCTGGGGGTGGAAGGCCGTGGATTTGGTGAGCTTGGTGTCCAGCAGTGACCAGAGGCTCGACCAGAATGTGCTGAGAAATCGACTATCCCGATCTGAGACAATGGTTTGTGGGATTCCAAAATGTACCTAGCCTCATTCAAAGAAGACCTTGGCAGTGGCATCTGCTATGATGCTCTTCTTGTAGGAAACTAGAATCACCATCTTAGAAAAGCGACCAACAACCACAAAAACACAATCATTTCCCCACTTCGTGGACGAGAGGCCCGACATGTAGTCCATTGAGATGGATTCCCATGGCTTGTCAGGAGTAGGAAGAGGGGTGTATAGGCCTTGTTTCTTAGTGGTTGGTTTGGCAATAACGTAGGCAGTGCAGGACCTGATATACTTGCTGAGCTCCTGTCGAAGTTTCTACCAGTAGAAATGTTTCTGTAGCATTGCCACTATATTTTCAAAGATGAAGTGTCCTGCCACCCGACTGTAGTGGGTTTCCCAGATTAACTTCACTTGCTCACTTGATGGAACACATATATGGCCCAGACGACACAACAACCCATCTTGAAGATGGAAATTATCGACAACTGCGTTTGCACCCAACATTTGGTAGGTGGTGGCGAAGTCAGAGTCTGTCTCATAGAGTTGGGGCCATCCAGATGTCTCATGGACGCAAGAGTTTAGCACCGTGGTGAGTGTCGCGACTGGAGGTCTACTGAGGCAATCAACAACGCGATTGGTGCTTCCTGTTTTATACTTGATGTTGAGGTGGAATTGCTGCAAGTATGTGGACCACTTTTGATGGCAGTCATTCTGCAATTTTCCCTGTGTTTGCATGAACTGCAGTGGCTTATGATCAGTGTGGATGACTGTCTCCTTCCCAAGAATGTAATGTCTTCACTGACGGCATGCTTGCACAATGGAGTACATTTCTTTTTCGTAAGTAGGGTACTTACGGGAAGTATCTGACAGTGTTTCACTATGATAGACCACGGGGTGGTCATGCTAAGTGAGAACGGCGCCCACAGCGTAGTCTGAAGCATTTGCCTCGATCTCAAAAGGATGTTGCATGTATGGTAGTGAAAGTACTGGGGCTGAGCACAAACGCTGCTTCAAATCATCGAATGCTTGTTGTTGGGACCGACCCCACACAAATGTTTCCTTACCATCACCCGTGTTTATTTGGATGAGGGCCCATGCAATATGGGAGAAACCCAACATGAACCTGCGGTAGAAATTGGCAAGGCCCAAGAAGCTTCGAAGCTCAGTGAGTGTTGTTGGGGTTGGCTAGTCACGGATGACTTGGATCTTGGCTAGATCCACATGTACGCCATGTTGATCAATGATGTAGCCTAGGTAATGGACCCTGTCCATGCCGAAGGAGCATTTTTCCAAGTTGGTGTATAGCTTGTGCTGTCGCAGGGTGTATAGAACCTGCTGAATATGATGCAAGTGTTTGGTCCAAGTCTTGCTGTAAATTAGAATGCCATCCAGATACCCCACTGCAAAAGTATTGGTGAATGGTCACAGGATATCTTCCATCATCCTCATGAAAGTGGCTGGAGCATTTGTTAAGACAAAGAGCATGACCAACCATTAAAAAAGGCCTTCCCTTGACTTGAAGGAAGTCTTCCATACATCTGTCTGTTCTATCGAGACCTGGTGGTAGCCAGACTTCAGGTCAATATTACTGAATTATTTAGCCCCCATGAGGTGATCAAGGAGGTCATCGATTCGGGGAATCGGGTACCAGTTTCTGACTGTGATTTTATTCAGAGCCCAGTAATCAATACAGAGTCGCTAGGTTCCATCTTTCTTCTATACCAACATGATTGGGTTCCCGCAAGGTGATGAGTTGGGGCGGATGTGCCCCTTGTGGATAATTTCTTGGATCTGTCGCTTTATCTCCTCATTCTCTGACAAGGAGTGACGATAGATTGGCCCATTGGGTAGCGATGCGTTGGGGGTTAGATCAATGGGGTGCTTGACCTGGCAATGCATAGGTACCCCTGTAGGTGAGGAAAAGATATCCAAGTATTCTTCCACGACCTTATCTACTTGCTTCTGCTGTGTGGAGAGATCGACCGCAGAGACCCTGGATGTGGCTGTGATGTTTTTCTTATTCTGAGAGCAAATCATGAAGAAGACAAACTTCCCCGTCTGAGAGATGACCTTCCTGCATTGCTTAGCAGAGATCAAGGAAATAACACTAGGTGGGATTGCCTCTGGTATCCTGTACAATTTCCTGTTCAAAGTAATAATAACAATACGAGGCCTAGACTCATATACAACATGATGTTTCCATAAATAAGGTTGGCCCAAAATAACATCACAAACTTCGAGAGGAGCAACATCAAACAATACCTCGTCTTTGAAGGGCTTGATGTCGTACAACAGTCGACACTATTGGCTGACGCAGAGATCGCTTCCTTGGCGGAGCCATCCAATGGTGTATGTTTATGGGTGTGGCGTTGTTGGGAGGGCCAACCACTTGATGACCTATATTGAGATGAGGTTCTTATGGCTACCACTATCAACGATGAAGTGCATCGGGGTGCCTTTTACCCACATTTGTGAATGGAAGAGACACTCTCCGTCTTTTGGTTCGTTTGATTCACCAAGCTGGAGCTTGGTGGTAGCAATGGTGGCACTGGGTTCCGCATCAATGATCCGTTTTACCCTTTCTGGTTCTGGCTCAGAGTCATAATCTGCATCTGATTCAGAGGCTTTCACTTCGGCCACCAGTGACTTCTTTGAGCAACAATCAACAGTGTTATGCCAAGGGCTCTTATGGAAGTCGCACCACTTCACGGTATCTTTCTTTGTCTTTCCAGTGTCCTTCTTTGCTTGCGGCTTGGACTAGTTGTTCAGATATTGTCCATCTTTTCTCTTTCCTTTGTTCGATGGGTTGGGTATTCCCTTTCCTGGCTTTTGTTGTGAAGGGTTCCCAGGCCCAAATTGTCGTTTCTTTTGTTTGAGCTTCTGCTCAATTTTGATGACATATCGGTAGGCCACGCCGAAGGATGAGATGTCCAGAAATTCCATTTCAGTCTGGATGTATCTATGTAGAGAACCGCGATACTTGAGCACCAGATGTCATTTTGAATCTTTGATACCCAACTTGGTGCGCAAGGTATGGAATATATTTGTGAAATCTGGCACTGCTTGGTCTCTTTCTTGCCGCAGTGTGGTCCATTTGGTATACAGGTCGTCATAACTTTCGATAGGGTAGTATTTTTCCTTAATAGCATCCCTGAAGGATTCCCAGGTGGCCGTGACTGAAAATAATGAGGTTTCCTATGTTTCATTTTTCTCACAGAAAGTTTCCCACCAATCTTTGACATGGGGAACGACTTTGAGGAGCACAAAAGTAATCTTTTCTTTATTCAAAAAGTTATGGACAAACAAATACCCTTCTAGTAGATTCAACCACTTGTCTGCAACATCTGCGTCTATCTGACCTTAAAATATAGGAATATCGAAGTTTATTTGTACCTTGAAGGGGGCAACGCCTCCGTTCAAAGAAGATGTGTCGCCTGTTGGTAGCCGCCGAAGGATTTGCGTGCAACTATCCATCATCTCATTCTTCTGTTGCGTGAGGGCTTCCTCAATCAATAGTTTGAAAGGATCTCATGTCCCATCATCTTTATTTTCTCCTGCCATGGGAGGTTGCTTGGGTGTGCGAGAGTTTCTTTCCTCAAGAGAAACAAGCTCGAGACCCAACTCTTTGTACTCCAACCTCGTTGGGGACATGCATTAAGAGGACAAGGAGCAGACCGCTTTGATACCACTAATCCAGATTTTATGAGTAGAATGAAATGAATACAAATTATTAACAGATGCTTAACAAAAAATAACAGAGATACACTAAAACTGGTTTTCTATTCAATAACGAAATAAGTTGAAACTGTAAAATGTAGCGGAAACAAGCTTGCTGGAATGGTGGCGACTTATCTCTGAGAAGAGATGTGACGGCAACGTGCATTCACCAGAAGAAGGTTACAATGAGGCTTTGAAGGCCTTTTTACAATAAGAAAGAATTCCCAAAACCCTAGACATCCAAAAACCTAACCCTAGGAGATGAAGCGCCAAAAGTCATCTGGGCCCCGTTTGGGTAAGTTAGTACATCAACTTCCCGGGGTCGTAACTTTTTCATACGATCTCAAAGGTATTGTCGAGGAGATTCATTTTGGGGGCTCAATCATGCCTTTAGCTATCACTGAGGATATCCATCCCGAAAAACCTTCATTTAGGCCCTCAAAATGGCCCCGAAAGTTAAAACTGCTAAAAATAGTAAATTGTCAAAATTGTCAGAAAACTGTTTTGACCCAGTTGGAAAAGGTGGGTGGCCATTGATATCCATCTGGATCATTATCCTTGATCATTTCTTTTCTAATTCTAATTAGAGTCCATTTTCCTTTCACTTCTTTTACCTTTTGAACTTCCTTCCTTAATTTAGCTTTATCACTTGGAATGACATACTCATAAATATAAATACTCTTAATCCTTTCAAACTCAAAATTTTATTTAATATCTTAAATATTTTTCCATCCTCTTTTCTTCTAATATGACATGTTATTTCAACTTGTTTAGTAGCTCTTGGATCACTAATTCTAGCATAGCTTCTTCTTCCTACTTTTTTAAACTAAAATTTACAAGGTTTAATGATCTTTGGTTATGTTATTGGTCTAAGTCTATTAACTTGTTCGTTTCCTCTTTAATGGGTTTGGTATCCATTTTTCCTTCCATAATATGTAGGGCCACATTATTATTTATCAAATTATTACTTATCTTTTCTTCTAGCTCTTTGATCCATTCCTTCATCCTGATTTTTTTTTTTTTAAATTATCAAGATCACCTTAATGGATTAGTTGTTTAATTTTTTGATACTGTCTTTCCACTTCTTGTAGTCTAATATCTATTGTATTTTCCTTAACTAATCTTCATTTTCTATAATGTCTTCTCCAACATTATTATTTTATTTTTTATTTGTTTCTAAATCTTGTTTTCAATTCAAATGATATAAATTTGTCAATCATTATCTCTAACCTTTTTTCATGTTTAACTTCTCTTATTTTTTTTATAATGATGATATATTTTCAAAGAGTTTTTAAAGTTACTTCACTATATCTTCTTTTAAGAGTATTTAGCATATGTATTGCATTCTCTTTCTTCCCTTATTTTCTATAATAACCATATATTTTCAAAAATTCTTTAAGATTACTTCACTATATCTCTTTAAGAATATTTAGCATATATATTGTATTGCCCATATTGAAATAAAAAAAATAAATAATAATGAATAATAAAAAGAAACTTGAAATAAGAATGATAATGAATAATAAAAACAAACTTGAAGTAACTTATACATATGAATATTGTAATTCATATTGTTGTACATTAATATGCATAAGGTAAATAAAATTCAATACTAACTTTGTTTTAGTTCATTTATATGAAATAGCTACAATTATAAATAATTAATTTTAAAATATAAATTAATATGTAAATATATTTTCTAATCATTAATTTTAGAAATATATAATATATTTTTAAACATATAATATTTATTTTTATAAAAGTTTAAAATAATTTTTTTAATCTAACAGTTTGAGTGGGTCTAATGGTTAAGAACATGTGTTTCCTCTTAAGAGGTTACAGGTTCAAATTCAGAGGGGGGTAGGGTATGTATACCTTCGTAGACTTTATTAGTCAAATCGTTGGGCGGAGGGGGGTCCCTTGTCCCACAAACAAGGGGGTCTCATACACCAATTTGGTGTGCTGGCTTGGTCGTGACCTTAAAAAATAGATTATTATTATTATTATTATTATAATAAACATGTTAACACTGTTAACACTTATACAATTTAATTAATTCTTTTAAAATTTAAGTAAAAAATTATAATAAATAATTTTTTTAAAATTTACAACATAAGCATATTATTTCCGTTATTGTACTATGAAGGTAGTGATGATGTGAAGGTAGTGATGATGATGATGATGATTATTAACATTCACTAAGACCGAATTGGTCTATCGGACCTTAAGAGGGTAAGTGATTACTTGTGATTCTTTAGAATTGTGTTTCTGTGCTCGAAAAGCATTAAGAGAAGCTATCCAATATCACCATACTTTTGTTGAGTTAAGATGTTAGGAAGGTTGGTAGTGTGATAAATATTTTGAAAATGAGATCTAATATGGGCATATGCTGGACAATCTAAGAGAAAGTGTTTTTCATCTTCAACCTTCTTAGTGTTGCAAAGGTGACACACTCTTTCATCCCATGGTGTTTTATAGCAATGAGTTAGAATTGACTTTCGTATTAGTTTTGTGTTGACTTGAAATTTATATCAATTTTAATGTTCAACATAACAAAAAAAAAATAAAAAAATAATATATTTTTGTTCTAAGGCCTTTGTGACCATTGTTTTGATCAGAGAGTTCTTTCGGATTAATCGCATAGGTTTTTTGATTTTCGACGTTTCGGACCAAACTAGTGTGGTTCATCATCAAGAAAATGTTTGTGATAAATGAAGGAAAAATGATATAACAGGTATATAAATACTTGAAAAGTTGTTATAAGGAGTCGAGTTATTGAAAATGAAATCAAGAATTATAAAACTTAAGAAATTATAATTGTTTGTTTTAATAATTAGTTATTTGTTTGTTTAATAATTAATTATTTGTTTGTTTATTAATTTTTATTTAATAAGAGCCGACTGGAAAATGTTTATAAATTAATATCTAGAATTATTCATATTGGCTAGGGTAGGGATCCAATTTTGACTAATTTTCCATCCATCATCTATGTTTAGATTGTTAGATTGTTTTTCAATTTTGATTGCTTCTCTGAATTTAATATAACAAAAATAGTATTTTTTAACTCCTCATTGGTCAATAAATTGATAGTGTTATTGTAGCCTTCGTATATTTCGAGACCTTGAATTAATGGGCAAGGACAAAGTTTTAACTCCTCATCCTTATCCATTCGCTAACGTGTTCCCCACGGAATGAAGCCGGGCAACTGCCTCGATCCTTCCACTCTTTTCATTCGCTCTACTCACCCATTATGTGTACGCAACTTATTCGACAGTAACAACAACAGTGCATTCATTAATCTTGGGCACCTCTAAATTTGGGAATGTCTGTCACATCTTTCTCTCGCCCATACCTCTTCTCAAAAAAATATGATTGTTTTTACAACCCTAATTATCTTAATCCATTAATCATCATCGTTATCCGTAATGAAACTCCTCTTCCATATTTAAATTAATTAATTATTCTATTTTATTTATGTTGAAATGCACCCATTTAAACGCTAGTTCGGAGGCAGTACATCGCAACATGCTTCTCTTGTTTACGTTATTCTTACAACATAATCACACTATTTACGTTATTCTAGTAAAAAAGTAACCATTAGATTTATCATTACATTCTTTTGTTTTAACAAATTATAAAGAATTTGTCTTCGCAAATTTTTAAATTTAATTTTTATAATTTTTATAATTTTTATTTATTTATTTATCATTTTTATTATAATTTTGAGTAATTTTTCTAATAAGAATTTTTTTATTATTTTTAAAATATTGTGAATTCAAAATTTTTTCATTTAATTTAATTACAATATAAGGAAAATAATGACCACTATTTACTCTTCCACTTCTCTTTATTTTTAATTTATCCAAAACAAATATACAATATAATTAATTAAATTATTATTTTTCTCAAAAAAAGAAGGTAAATTTTATTTCATTCCCAAAGAAAATAAATTTACATTAGAAAATATGGAGTATCCATGTTTTTTTTAACACGTGATCAAAAAAAATATCAACATATATACCCCATCAAAAAGATACATCCAAAATTGCAGGTAAGTTGATGTCCCCATACATATACAAATATCTTGACCAATGCCTAGATCTATTCACAAAAAATTTTGTAATAGAAATTTGTCACAATAACTTAAACTGAGCCACACAATTGATGTAATAGAAAGCCTGCGATGTAGTAAAAATATGGTGGAAATTGTCTTCCTCAAAAAGCTTGTGGTAGTATTCAAAATGCTCTCCATTCCTGTATTCTATAAGCTGTCATTTCCCCAAATCCAGTTGAAGGCCCGCTTTGAACAACAAATTTGTCTCCATGTTGTGTTCCCTGTATATATGCTGGATACAAACCATATCAAAAGAGTCTGAAATCCTACAGACTTCCTCAAGAAGTAAATGAAGCTGTAAATTATGACATTGCGGCCAATATCCAGCCTACTACACAACATTGAATGCTAAAACAGATGAATTATAGGTAGTCAGATATGAAAGCAATTTATATCAAACGACTTATAATCCACTTGCCGCAACATTCAATGTTGCGCAGCCTCTAGATATTGGCCATCGTGGTGTTAACGACCTTTTGTAGAAAATATTTTTGAAAAACAAAAAATTTCTAACACATCAACAATGAAGTTCTTATGAGGTTTTTATGGACATCAAATTTAATGAACACTTGTTTAGATGTAATGGGTATGAAGTTGTCATGTATAACTAAACGAGATATATGAGATAATTTTTACATCTAAATCAATAATGTAGTTTAAAACATAAGAGTATGGTTTAAATGTTGGTTTAATTTTATTATTTTTGGAAATGGTTAACTAAAATACTATATTCATTTTTATATATTTCAACAAATTATTTTTATTTCAAATTAAAAAATGTACAAATATTTATTATTTTTTATATATTTTTTTAAATTATTTATTTTAATTTATAGTATGTTAATATGTTTTAACATTTTCAGAAATTATTACTTATAATATAATATGGTGTCGATGTAATTTATTTTTTATTAATTAAAAAAAAGTAAATAATTAAGTAGAAGTGACCAATAGACAATTAGAGAATATCCTCATCAAAATTGCAACGCAACATAGAAAGGACTAGGAAAATAGATTATTAGAATGACTTATAACATAACATGGAAAACATAGTTACCTACTTAACGAGAACTCTATACCACATTTTTAAAAATGGTGCTACGGGTAGAATGCCCCCTTCCTTTTTAGGTGTTTTTTAGATATTTACAATGTTTCCATCCACAATATTTCCACATTATTTTTTTAAAGGCTTCTTTTTAATCTATTTTCAAATTTTTCAATTTTTTTTTTATTCAATGGTGTTTTTAGTCATTTTTCCATGCTTCTTTCAATCTTAAAAATATTTTTTACCATTTACTCTTTTGAAGTTATGATTTTTCATATAATTTTGTCTCCTTGAGCAATTTATTGTTCCATACTTTTAAAATATAGTGGAAAACATCATTTTTAACACATTGTTTACCTTTACTTCAATACATAAAAAAATATTGTAGTTAAATCGCACTATTTTTTAATATTTAGCAAAAAAATGTACACTTTACAGCCAGATATAATAGAAAACCTATATATTTTGGTACCTATTCTTTTAAAATAGTATGTCAAATAAAATTTTTATGGACATAATTGAACAAAACAATGTCAAAAGTTTATAAAAAATTAACATTTTATTTCATATTTTTATACATTTGAAGTAAAAAAATGACAACATTTAATAAAATTTTCCATAGTATAGTGATTCACATACAAATAAAATGAAAAATAAAACAATAAAAAGATTCATCACAAAACCACAATAGATACAACTTCATTCTTATTTTAAAATATGAAATTCAAAACATTACATGAGTTATAGCCCATAAAAAATTTGCAAATTTGAGTATCGTCTTCAAAGGCATCTTAAAAATAATCAACAATATCATATATCCCAAATTGATCATTCTCAACAGACACATTATGATCTTCTTTGACATCATTTTTTGCTTCCATTGTGTCATTTTGGTCTTCCATTGGCTCTTTGATATCCACAAGTTCTCTAAAGTGATCCTTTCCAATCATTCCTCCTAATGGTACTTGAGGTTCCTTTGACATTTTTTCCACCTTTGATTCACTAAATATCATTTCCTCAAGCCAACTTCTTGCATTTCAGCTGGAAGAGATGGAATAACATTAATTCTTTGTTGAATAAAATTGCACTGCATTGGGTCATCTTCCTTTCTGTAAGCAACGCACTATTGTTATACCAAATCACAAAATACAAAATAAATAATGAAGTTAAATATTGTAAAAAGACATAAATTAAAAATAATATAAGATTGAAGTATGATTTCATAAATATTAGATCATAATTCTTACCTGAACCCGAGAACAAATCTAAAACTTAATCTCCTTCATTTGAAGATATATCTATAAGATAATTAATTAATACTTGTGGTTTTTGATAAATGTTAACCATCTCTCTGTAACATTCCTCCTCGTTACGAAGACAACCTCTTATAACAAGTGCAATTTTTTTTTTTTGTGTGCATGTGTACAAGGGTAACAAGACATTATACTCTACGTTGTCGCATGACGACGAATCATGACACATACAACTGTGATATCAACATAAAGATCTAAGACGTACAATGACATTTGCCAGTAATGAACAACAATCAATCGATAATAAAAAGACTGACTACCCATCCGTCCTACCCTGCAATGGTTAGGACCTCCAAGACACATAAGCAACGCTCAAGCCCAGGTTCCCATCGATTTTAACCATTTAAGGTCTCAGGGCTGGCGACTGTTCTGAAGAACATGGAGGTTTCTACATCCCTCCCGATGCAAGCAGACCAATGCCTACTAAGCTAATGACAAGACAAATCATCAATATCACAATTAACAAAGTTATCTCATTAAGACAACTTTCGAGGGTGAATTCTTGTTAACTCATTAGATTACTCACTACTATTATCGTATTGCATTGGAAGTGTATTTTTAATCAATCACAAGATATCGATAGTTAATATAATAAGTAAGGAATTTATTATGACAATAATACAACCTTTAATATAACAGCTAACCTGGTTATCACATTAAGGCGGAAGCATTAGTGAGACATTAATAACTCCTCAACTCATTAAATTACTCACCACTTAAAATTCATTAAGAAGCTACTATTCTCCCTTCTTATACCAATTTAATGAGATACTAAATTCCAAAGGTAAATCTAGCCACAATCCCTTTCTATTATTATTATAATACATCCCAAGGGTCTTGAATATTCCCCTCTTCTCAGTAACAGGTTATACTTAAAAGAAACCAATTTACATGAATGCTTGTAAGTTGCCAAGAGATAAATCTAAGGGAACTCTATACATCATTCCTTATTGTAAGGTTAGCATCCAGGTAGGCCTTAATTCTGTAGTGCACAATATCATATTATTAAACAAATCAATATGAAGCTAAGTGAAGAAGGATTAAATGAAGGCGAGTAGCAACTTCTTCTCACCCACTCTCTCTATATGTCCAAGTGTTACAAATTTAGATTTGGCCATTAAATAAACAATATCCCCACTATATTAAGACACTACTAAAATGATATTTAACCATATCCCAAAAGTATTAGAATGAGATCCAATTAGTATTGAACAATCCTCAAATTATATTAAACAATGTTCAATTTAGATTAGAACAAAACCCATTACGACAATACCCACTAATCAATTATAAAAACCATGCACCATTTCATTAACCCAAACCCGCGAACAATTTATAATAAAACAAAATTTCTTCTTAACCCAATTAGAAACTAACTAGATTTAAATGAAAGGGCAAGGAACTGCATTAAGTTAACAGAGAACCTTCAGCTATTAAAATGAAATATCATAATTCAATGAGCCTTAAATAATCAATAAATGCAACTAAGGATTTAATTAACATTAGCCTCATTCGTAATTAAAATATTCATTCTTAATGATCGATAAAACAACTCTACATTTTACCACACAACAATGTCCATCTGCATTAGTTGAAATCAATGAAAGTTTAAGGAAAGAGAACTTCGTTTTCCAGGGATGGAGGTTGCCAGAGACGAAATTACAGAACAATACAAAACGAAAATGCCCGACACCCATTGCAGAACGAATTCTCTGAACTAATTTGACAAAAACGGAAATGCCAATACACTCATTGCCAGAAAGCATTCTCAGAACTAAATTTTACAAAAACAGAATGCCAATACACTCATTGCCAGAACGAATTCTCAAAACAAATTTTACAAAACGAAAATGCCAATACACTCATTGCCAGAATGAATTCTCAGAACTAAATTTTACAAAAACGGAATGCCAATACACTCATTGCCAGAACGAATTCTCAGAACTAAATTTTACAAAACGAAAATGCCAATACACTCATTGCCAGAACGAATTCTCAGAACAAATTTTACAAACCGAAAATGCCAATACACTCATTGCCAGAACGAATTCTCATAACTAAATTTTACAAAACGGAATGTCAATACACCCTCATAGCCACGCCTCAGTGAGATATAAATGCCCACATTAAAACAAAATGCCCACAGTCATATATAAAAATGCCCACCATAATTTATAAACGCCTATAGCAATACAAATGCCCACAATAATATATAAACGTCCCCATTATTACAAAACACCCATAGCCATATATAAAAATGCCCACAGTCAGATATAAATGCCCACAGTCATATATAAATGCCCACATTGAAACAAAACGCCCACATTGAAACAAAACGCCCAAAGTCAGATATAAACACCCATCGTAATTTATAAACGCCTAAAGAACACCAATAAGAAATTGCAGCCAATAGTAAGAGAATGCTAGAGCCAAGGATAACTCATCGAAAGGATTGCAGGGTTATAACAGTCTAGGCGCAGAAAACAACAACAAGGAAATGGGATGATCCAAAATTCAACACATCAATCATCATCATAAGGATTCATATACAACTTTAAACAATTTTCCTTTTATTCTTAAACAAACAAACACACTTGCATACCTGTGACCGACGACGAATAACCTGAAGACACTATCCCGCACTTGAGCTCCATGCCGCTCCCGCTCGCCGACCGCCGAGACCTCACCGAGACCTCCCAGCCAATGCTAGGGGTACTCTGCTTCCCCCTTAGCCCCCCAAGCCGCAAAGGGGCCACACACTATCTAGATGGTACGTTTAGCTCCCATCTTGCCTCGCAAGACCGAGCTACCACTCCTATCTGAGCTGGGAAATCCCAACTCCCCACAAGTAATCAGTCAAGTCACAAATCCGGAAGCGTAACGTTACACTAACAACCGATCCCCCTTTCTTCCTTCTCTTCCCTTTCTTTTATAGAGTTTAAAACTTCCATCTTTTTCCTAAATCTCATTTAATTTAAGTTTTAAATAATAACTTCTAAAAACTCTCTTTCATACAAGTGTCATCCATCCCCCACGTTTCTCCATTAACTATTTTCTTTAATTTATTAAATTGTCTTAATTCCCTCACCCACCTAGAGTTACTCCTATTTTTACTCCTAGGTGTCCCTAGATTCCCTTACAGGTTTTAAAT
>ML779481.1:629739-661675 GCA_009831015.1 Picea engelmannii | reverse complement strand
CCGCGTTGGCTGGGGCCGTGGATGTTTCCCCGTAGGGGTTTTACCACGTGAAAACATCGGTGTGTTGATCTTTGATCTGGTTATGTGAGTGGTTACTGAAGGTGTTCGTCCTCTGTTGGAATACCTGTGTTGTCGAACATAAGCTTAACAATTTCTTTTCTTAAATCGAATATATATTTTTGAAAAAATATATAAATTTATTTGATTAATAGGAATATATATTATAAATTTATTTGATTAATAAAAATATCCATTATGGAATTTGGTGGGAAAGGTTTTAGGCCATTTTAAAATGATTTAAATAATTAGATTTAAAAAAAAAAGTTGTTGCCAAAAAAGTAACTCAAAAAATGTAAAATTCCCATCCAACACTTCTAATCATAGGACAAGTAACTATGAAAAAGGATTTCAAATTCCATCTTTAAAACGTGATTCCCCATAATACTAACAAAGAGAATATCTCAAAAAGGGCCAAAATAAAAACAAATGCATGCGCAATGCAATTGTAAAAATGCAACATCGTATAACTAGCATGGATTAACATAATTTCATGACAATCAAATGCCCATTAACATAATCATAAATAATTATATGTGGGATGCATAACACATAAATTTGCTATAGTGGAGAATAGAAATAATTTTGCATACTAATAAACAACAAAACAAAACTTATATTTTAACTAAAATTGGTCCAAGAAATTAGTCGTGTAAGAGTAATTTTTCACCCAATGGTATGCATCCCATGCATATACTACCCCCACGCTGGAATAAGAGGCCACCAAGGTGAAGGAACCAAACTATAGGCTTCTATCTCTCTTAGCTCAACCCATCTACTCTCATGCTCAACTAATATGCTCCTCATAGAGCACTACATGCATCTCAATTAACCTTCAAAAACTAAGGAACTCTCCTCCACTATCCCACACAACACAAGGAATATCTGATAAAATATAAACAAGAACAACAACATGGAAAAAAAGGCATAATAGCCAACCCTTAATTATTCACTCCAATGTTACATATTTATAGGACAATGGGTGATGCCACCTCATAGAGAGATTTTCTCTAGATCCTAAAATCATGCATGATGACTAGGCTAGGCAATCTTAACTAACTCATTAGTCATGACTTCAGGATATATTACTAATATTCTAAATGAATAATACAAATATAGGTGACAATTTAGACTTTGGGGAATGCAAATTAAAAGCCACCCAAGTGACTTAAAAGAAGAATTCAATCTGATACGAGTATGAGGTGCTCACCAAACAAAGGTAATCTGGTGGGGCATCTCGAGTCCCCTCCACGCTCGTTGACTAGCCGAGTCAGAGGTGGATGAGACACCGAGTACGCCTCTTTAGGAGGCATGGAGCTAGGGTTGTCCCGCCCCCGGTGCTTAGCTTGGTTAAGAGGCTCTCAGTGTAAGGCTAGGCGCCAATCCGGGCGTCTGTTCTTGTAGTCTCCATGACGCTACGCTCATCCCTATTGTTCGAGTAGTTTCATGACGCTACGCTTATCCCTATTAGTCTTGTAGTTTCATGACGCTACGCTCATCCCTATTATTCGAGTAATGATCTGACTCTACGCTCATCCCTATTTTTCGAGTATAAAGTCAGTTCCTCTATCTGTTAGAAGAAAGGTTTACCTCTGGTTCAATTAGCAAGGGAAAGAATTAGTAATGCCGAAGCAATATTTTGAGCTTCAATATGGTTTTAATACAGGTTTTCAAGAGGTACCCTTTTGATGAAAGGGATACCTCCTGTTTGCTTGCTTTCAGTAAATGCTTATTTATTCGTAATACGAGTCCTATCCTAATGACAGGAACAACATATTCTTTCTTTTCCTATTCCTATAGTATTAAAACATATAAATAATAATATAGGTCCCATTTGATTCAATTCATCCAAGGGAATAAAGATAGGAAAAACCCAATCTCATCTCACACTCACTAGCTCATTCATCTTTGTGTATTTTTAAAACTTATCGAACTGGAACTACGCACATATAAACATAGGACAAAAAGTCTATCTCTACTACATATATCTATATCTTACCTAAGATTATTGAGGTGAGGGGGTGATCGAGGTTAAGACGCATGTCGATATGATACCCCAAAGGACTATTCGCTTGAAACCCCCCTAAGAGGTTTGGTATCGGTCGGTAAAAGGAACTTCATTCTTAGCATTTAATAAATAAAGTTTTAGCGCTTCCAGTAAGTAGGAAATAGGGTAGACAACAAATATAGAATGTGAACTAAACTCTCCATAGTGCGATCTCATCTCTTAAACCTCGGTATCAACAACCAACACGCCCTTCCTTGCCTTAATTATGGACTTGCCTTATTTGACTTATCACTCTATATACTTGGTTAAGCTCAGAATGAAATCGCTTGGCTTTCGTTCAGTGAATCATCCATTCGTTAGCCCGTAAGGTTTTGAGTTAAAAAAGTGAGAACTCCCTTTCAAGCCTAAGAATACATAATACATAAAACATAATAGATAATAAATACATAAAACATATCGATTCATTTACATTACAATAAACACCAGGTAGAATCCATTTTTTGCGTTAGCTATAGCTAAGGTTTACGAGACGTGCTAGTCACTCCAACGAGTAACAACTCTCAAGGAATGACAATGTAAAAAATCGATGTGAGAACACCAAGTAGATAACTTCGTTGATTTAGGGTGCAACCTACGCTCTTCGATAGATGCCTAGCTTACTGTAATTTGACTAGAGATCTGCTCTGATAAGATTCCGTCTAGTTCATAATTGCATAAAACTTCTAGATCAGTCTCACCAAGAGTTCGAATACGGAACTGAATCCTACCCGTCTCCTAAATAGAGAGAGAACCTGAACCTGGGAGCGAGCCTACTAACTAATCGGTAACCAAAGCGTCACTCCTTCCTTTTTATATAGCTAAGTAAGATGACCACATACACATAGGATTTGACGGCCCTAAGGATGTCGTCTAGTCTTACCCCGTACAAGATTTCATTTACGTATGGAGTCCTCTTTTCTATAATACATAACAAAAGGTTTTCTGCAACTTCTGTACCTGGGATATTTGATATAGCTTTTTACGAAATCGAAAAACAAATATTATACTGTATTTCATTATCTCGGATTACTCCTTCACCTAAATGGTCTTGGTCTTGCATTCTCTCAAATTACTCGCTTTTATGTTACATGATAAAAAACTGTTTTTGACATAACAGAGTAAAGTGCATACAATGAAAGATGAGGAAGATCTGTGTACTTAAGTTTCAAGTAAGGGAGAAGGCAGATAAGGGAAGGGAAGAGCTTGAGAGATCTAACCCGCTAGGGCTCTCTGAACTGCTTCAACCGGATCTAGGTATATAGGTCAATGAACTCTTTTTTCTTACAGAAGAAATGAAAGATACGAGTAAGGTGGTATTCCCAGTCAATAGTAAGGTTAAGGTTGTAGAATATAACAAATGAGTTCTTACAGCTCACTCAAGAATGGGACGGCAGTGGTCCACCAGCAAGCTCTTTGTGCGGACAGACAGATACCATAAGGAGATTCCTTGTAATGTAAGGTAGAGACAACGAGCTCAACTCAAGAGAAGAATCCTATTGACATGCCGACCCCTACCTTATTCCTTCTACGATGCGCTCCTAACCTTCAAAAAGTCCAACAGACAGGCATGTGTAAAAGTAAAGTAAAAGGTCTCGATAAGAAGATTGAAATACGGGGATTTCCTATCCTCCCTCAATACCATAAGTTGTTTAAGGGAAATGGGAAGGTCTTCCTCTAGCGATATATGAAACTTATAGCGATAGATGAAACTTAAGACAACAACGTTAAGGGGAAGCAAAAGAATGACTAAAGAAGGAGAACATTTCCATTGCCTAAACTATATCTCTTTAGTAAAGGGCGCAACATATCTACACTTCCATTCCAGTACAAGGAAGACCCAGTAGACTCAGGGCTAACGTCTGATTAGTCTGATTAGTACGATCTAGCGGGCGCAGGAAAATAAAGCTAACTTGGTGAGCTCGAAGTCGACTTAAGATATCACGCTTCGGGGGCCTTCACTCCCCCCCTTTAGATAGCGAGAAAGGGGTTGTAGGTGAATCTCTCCATATAGTAAATGCCTTATTCCGGGGGATTTCAGTCACGTCTTCATTTTTGCTAGTTTGGTCATTGACCCTTTAGCCTACCTTTCGTTTATGTACTACAATTCCAGAACCCTTTGCTTGTGTTTGTCAGCACCTTACCTCAATTGTAAGTAAAAAGAAGGCGCATACATTTCGATACGAAAAACTCCAACACCAAACACTGCGGGAAAAATCTCAAAAAGAAGGGGGACTTTCGAGAAAGCCTCAATAAGCTAATCCTTCAGTTAGGGAGATACCTGTATGGGTGTACTTACACAAACTTTACTCTTAGAACCAACCCCGGGGTTGTAGGCAACTGGGATCACGTTTCAGTACAAAGAAATTGGTAATAGAATTCGGTTGTTGAATCAGATGTCCTGCTACTATAAATAAGAATGATGCCCTGGGTCTGCAGCTCTTTCCTCGAGACGTGGGGTGAGATCTATTCTCGTCCTATTTTGCGCAATAAGAGAAAATATATTTTTTTCGGAAAATGGGACGCGAATGCTCTGTTCTTGTTTTCTTGTCTTTTTTCCGAGGAAGTAGCCCCAACTTGCCTGGTTTACCGGTCCCAGGTCATTCTGCCATACAAATTTATGAAAAAATTCGACGAACTGACCTTTTTGCGAGACTACTATTATGGCGCTGAATGTGCCGATACTCTATCTATGTCTATTTCCCTCGTTGAATGGCCCTTGCATGTCGTCGGAGTTACCAGAGTGAACGAGGTTCGAGGAAACTACTTACTAATAGATAGTCGGTTGTGCAATAAGATGTCCTGCCACAAGGAAATGGAAGCCAACTCTATCGAGAAGTTAAAGCGCACTAAAGGGATAACGCTTAGTGACTGGAACAAAGTAGCTCCATAGGAGTAGGTGAAGGATTTGAATACTGCGGAAAGGCAGGTTGGAGAATGAGATTTGGGGCCAATGAGAAAACACCCGTAGGAAAGAGTCTCGAAAAGAGAATACCCATCCAATCTCATAGAAGGTGGGTGAAGGTGGGTGACCGCAGTACACGAAAGGGCGATCCATTTCTATACGAAAAAACTGAACCACGACTTTTATTTATTACCAAAAAATCTAGAGTGCTTGGTCAGAGATATCTGCTCAGGAACTACTCACCTAGGCATGATCGAAGACATAAATGACCTAACAAACAAGAGATGCAAGCAATAAAATCCAGAAGAGATAGGATAGTCGACTTAGTCTTTACTGAGCTTTGACCCTGCTACGAGAAGAGCTTCGGAGGAGGGATTTTCAATTCAATTACTTTATCGAGATCGAGGAAGAAGATGCAGGCTCCCCATATAGTGATTGGTAAAGGTAATACAAAGGCTAACAATCACCCCCTCAATCACAAGTCCGATCGATAATACCAACAATAAAGCATAAACTGGTATCAATTCCAAGTCTTTATATTGAAAAATCCTGAGCTAATCCTCAATGAAGAGCTGCCTAAAAAACCACCAATCTGGATGTTGAACATGTTCATTTAAAATGAACTGGAAGAGAGTTGAGATATGGAAGTGAACAACTACAATATATGAACATTTCCTAATTGCTTGACAATTTGATCATTTTGCCAAGTATTTTAGCTAGAAGAATCTGATGCCTTCTACTAATTGGTGAACATGTAGTATCACCATTCTACTATCAGTGTATCACTGAAAGTGCTCTCTGGTTCTGTGGTTTTGGATAACCACTGACGAATTGATACCATGTATCTAATGGTTTTTGGATAACCATTAACCAATCTTGACACTTTTAGGTGTCCAACAACATCCCAATGTATCATGTGTATGATTCAATTGCAAGTCATTGAACCATAATCCTGTCAAAGCCTGCTATCTCTAGAAAATATCACTATGTAATCATGTGAGCCAGGATGCATGCAAATTCTTTACTTAATGTAAACTCCAATCTGATGAGAGTGAACCAAGAGAAGTGAATCAACTTCTAGTCTGACACATTCCTGAAAAAATGCCTGACAACTCAATCAAATGCCAAGCCGCAATGCAGAAGGATCCTCTTGTCCTCTGCTAGGTCGAATGACCATCTACGTGAACCAAATGTTCACATCATTTCTCTCAAAATCAAAATCTATATGATTCAACTTAAACTTATTGAACCATAATTCTGCCAAAGTCTATCATCTACAGACTGCAATTGCCCATTTGGAAAATCTCATGCCCATCTGGCATACTTGATGTTTGTTGTTGTCGAAACTTTCTATCTGACAACCATATTCAATTCCATCATCAATTCCCCCCTTTGTCAGCTGAAAGGAGAGACAACAAGTGGTTTCATGAACAATCATCACTAGAATTTTGAACTCCCTCCCTTAAGGTGCATGAGAGTTTCATCATTTTACTCCCCCTTCTAGGCTCAAGAGAGTACCATACTTGTTCCATTTGAGTACAACACAAAGTGGGCATGTAGAAAAAACCACATGTTATCTCATCCCGTGAGGGCCATGCTCGAAAGCTACGCCATAAGGGGACCACTTATGTGAGTTACAAAAATGTTATGTGATACAAGATTGGTCTTTACTCGAGATTGAATTCTACAGTAAGACTTATATAATCGCTTGGTTGTTGATGACCATTGTTGAGGATCAATCCACTCATAGTGAATATTCAATCTTGCAGGCTTCTTCAGTGTTGAACATCTGTCTGAAGAATGGGTATGCTTGCCACAATGCTGGCAAGGATGGAGATCAAAAATTTGATTCTCCTTGTGATCAACTTGATTAAAAGTTTGACATTTATCACTCTGATGTTGAACTTGAATAGGTGAAGTTGAAGCCTCTTGAAGGAATCCAACACTTTGGAACTTGATTGGTCTGCAATAATCAGGAATATGAAAGGTAACTTCCTTGTCATATCCAAGTCCTGTTCTATTCTTGTTGTAGATGATTTCTTACCAAGGTATAATGATGGGCTTGGAAAGAGTATTCTAAACCCGTTGCTTTGAAATCCGTGAAAGTGGATTTACTACATGTTGATGCATCATTGAAAAGTTTTCTTCATTAAACTCAAAAGAAAACTCTTGAAAAGTAGGTTCATGAATAAATTCAACTTCGTCTAAAAATGATTCTGAAGTTGTATCACTGTGTTGTTCCTTCACTGAATGTTGATCAAACACATCATCATCATCATCATTATCATTATAGAGAGGGTTGTGCTGAACAAAAACTAGTTCAGAACACTTCACTGGCTGTTGATTTTTTATATCAGTCAACTCATCATTCAATAGCTAGGATAGAGATTGAAGAAGACTAACTTTAGCTTGCGCCACTTGCAAACAAGTTAGCACTGATTGAAGAGTTGTTTTGTTCAATATCACTGTGTTGTCTTCAGTTGTGTTTATTATAGTGTTCAGTAACTCTAATAATTCTAGATTTTGAGCCATTTAAAAAACACTAAACAAGATCTCCTTGTGCAGATAGATCCTGATTACAATTTGACTTGACAGAAGAAGGATTATTTTCAACATGCTCACTTGAATTTCACACTCTCTTGCTATTCACGCTCACTTGAACTTGCCTTGCTTGAACTTCTCGTTCACTTGCTCTTCTCCCTCGCTTGTACTCACTCGCTTGAAATTTTCTTTCTTTCTTCCAAGAAGTTGAGGATGTCGGTTACCATCGAAAATGCATCCCAAAGTAGTGATGTTTACAATGATTTGAGTTAAAGTACTCAACCTTGTCAATTTCGACTTAAAATTACAATGATTCTTTGGTGTCGGGCTCAGTCGAGAATGCACCTGAAAATTACACTGTAATTCAACTTGATTTTGATTTCACACTTACAAAGAAAACTATTGCAAGTTTACAATGAATTTTTGATTTCAAAGTTAAATTTATCTTTAATTTGATGATGTTTTGACTCCAAGTCACGTCCAATTATCCTTCCATTACAAGCTTGATTTGTGCATTGCTGATAAGATTGCTAATTTAATATCTTCGCTGCTTCTTGATTACTTCCGCTCCATTGTGCTTGAATTTCATTAACTGAGTGCTTGAATTTCCTTAACTTCATGTGTGTTGTATTAAATGATCAATAATTATGTCAAGACTAGACATAAATCACCACTTAAAGCACCCATAAGAAAACCACCATCACACAAGCACAAGGTGTACCTAAAATCCCCTTATTCAATTTCGGGTGGATCTAGGACACAAAGAAAAAAACATGTGATTTTATTGAGATTTCTTCTTGGTATCATAATGATACACCCATACCAATTACAATCCTTGAACCTTTTATATAATATTCCCTTATAACATATACAAGGTTCTCTTCTCCAAAATCATTTTACAAAATAATGATTGTAATCATCCTAACTCTAAAGCCACTATGATTTTCTCAAATATTTTGAATTTTTTTTTTTTAAGTTAATTACTTAAATTATATCATCAAGACCTCCCGAGCAGACTTATACCAAGGCTTTAAAATTACACTTCTTCTTCTCTAAGAAATCATGACAATTAAAATCTAAATTTAAAATAGTTCCTCATTTTCATCATCGTGGCTTGGTCAAATGTTGTAGGTGTAGACTAGATCCTCGATTGGTGGGTGGATTGCTAAGTGATGCCCAATCTTCACTGGATATCGTGCATGGATTGGTTGCTAATCTGTGGAGGACATGATTTTTCTGAACTGGAGGATGAATTTCTGTGGACACTAAATGAGCAGTTTCAGCGACAAGTGCTCGTGCAATGCCTTGTGCGATGCAGTTTCTCATAGATGGTCATTTGGGAAGAAAATCCGTTGGTTGTTGAGGAAAACGGTTTCATTAATATTTCTAGGCATGGATTGAACTTCCCATGCGCTAACTCCACCGTTAATCAAACAAACACCACTTTCCCTATGCCTTGTTTCACTCTCTAACACCGCAGTTAAACAATGGGTAAATTATGGTGATGTTGTCTCGTGGCAGTCTTGATCATGGAAGTATGGGTATTTCTCATCAAGATCTACAAGATGCACATTATCTACAGTGGTTTTCTCCAGTTCAAACAATATTTCAATTTCAACACCAGAGACAACAACAACCACTTTTGCAACATTTAATGTCACTTCCCTCTGAAAATATCTATGGTGGAATGTCGTTGGAACATATTTTTCCCTCTGGCCAACGTGTGTATAAGCTGCTTCAGATAATCCAGCCGCAAACCGCTCAGCCTCTTCAGACCCCTGCTGTGTAGATGATCAATTGAACCCTGATGCCACACAATGTATTCATTCAAACATATTGCAAGAAAATTCCTTACAGAATTTACACGAAATCTTCATGGAATCTACTCACATACGTGCAATTCAAATATTGATTCTTTGCGAAGCGAATTTCAAGTGAAGGATATGTACAGTTTCTTCTAAATAAACTCATATTAGAGTTTATTTAGAGTGTAAAGATAAATGAGTGGATATCAAACGCATGCAATGCAATGCAATGCAATGGAGTTCTAGAGAAAGAACATGTTTCTGAGAGCTTCTATCTCTTAAAGCCAACCAAGGTTCGCATCCAATCTGCTTCCTCCTAGAGATTACTCTTCTCAGTTCCTGAAACCAGTACCTTCCTTGCCTTCTGTTTCTATTTAAGTGCAAAACTTGAATGTGCGCCCCTCCTGGGGAGTTTAAACAATAAGCTTTGTCTGCATTTTGGCCACTGTTGGTACAAAAAAAATAAAATAGATCTTCCTATTGAACCAGATCGTTATTGAAGGCATAAATAAAACATATGTAGAAATTCAAATATGCCCACTCCGCCTCCTCCAAAAATGACTACAAAATTGGGTCAGATCCATAAATCATTCATTACAAACTCTGATCTTCTCTTTGAATGGAGACGAACTTACACCCAATGTTCAATACCATTAAATTCAAATAAAATCTTCACATAATATCCAAAAGAGCATCATCATACCTCATGTTATTTCATTACCCTCTGAGTGCTTTGGATATTGGGTAGATCAACAAGCTTGATCTTGACTTGAACGACTCACTGAAGGCTGAAAAAAAATAAAAAAAAATACACTCTTTATGAGATGTTGCTACAGTCTCACGATGATCCCAGATCAAGTTCTTCTCGGCCAATTAAATGAGTGTAGATTTTCATAATTCAAAACCAGAACCATCGATCCGTTAAGGGACACATGCATCTACAGATCCGTAATCACTGATATCAGACATAAATTGATTGATGGCACACAACAATTGCACAAGGAAGATTCAAACATAATTTTTCACCACGTCGACTTGGAGTGCACCTCACCTCCCATGGAAAAATACCATGGTGAAGCAATCAGGTCCTTAAGACCATAAAAGATCTGATACTAGTTGATAAAATATAAACAAGAACAACAACATGGCGGAAAAGACATAATAGACAAACCTTAACTATTCACTCCAATGTTACATATTTATAGTACAATGGGTGATGCCACCTCATAGAGAGATTTACTCTAGATCCTAAAATCATGCATGATGAATAGGCTAGGCAATCTTAACTAATTCATTAGTCATCACTTGAGGATATATTACTAATATCCTAAATGAATAATACAAATATAGGTGACAATTTAGACTTAGTGATTGGTAAAGCTAAGCCAAAGGCTAACGATATCTTCTCCTTCTCTATTCAACACTCCCTTGGGTATTTTCTTCCCACTAGTGTTGTTCAGTGTGAATAGAGAGAGCCCAATTTGTTGTATGCTTTCTAAGAATCACATGTAAGAATAGTACTTGGATTTCAAGCATCCCAAGAATAGAAAATGAATAGTGGGTGATGAGTTCCGATCTTTCCTAACCTATATGCCCGCCTACAACCAACTATATTTCACCACATGTGTACAATTTTCCTCTTCATGGTGTTGAGTTTGGCTATTTTCTAGATTGATAGAAGTTGGCCATGGAGATCATAGCATGAACTACTTAGAGCATGCATGTGGGAGTTCTCCCTGCAATGCTATAGAGTTAATAACAATAAGGGGATAGGTGGAAATGATGGTTGACATTATCTTTGAATAGGGGAATATAAGACTGTACTCGGCCAATGCTCCTATAAATATGTAGAAATACTTTCCCCACCAATATCGTGCATGCATTCAATGATTGATTGATAAGTAAAAAACAATGGATGACTTATTTTAAGGTGCATTGTAGAAATAAATGAGTTATAAGGTTGACACTTGGTAATAGAATATTTATTTTCATATAGACCTCTTTCCTCTTCCCTTTTAATGGAATCATAGCCCTTTTGTAGCTTTCATCAACATCTTGGACCATTATATATTATATTTCAACATTAATATTTACATAACTTGAGTTCACTGTAAAAATCCTACCACATGATCCATATACATATATTTACATCATACATGTCTAGCCAATCACTAGTATAGCCTTGACATTTACAACATTTACATAATATGATATAATATCTATATTACAAGTCAAAAATAAAATATTACAACAAAATATTAAGTCAATATACTTATTAGTCCCTGCTGAAGGCACAGAGGGACTATAGCGATCGATAATTCATTGACTTCGTATTAATATGTCCTTTGACTATAAATTTTCACATCATCTGTATTGTTTGTCCTATAGAAGTAAAACCATTATTTTTTATATAAAAAATAAAAAATTATATGTCATCGTCTCATTGGAGAATATATTCAAGGTCTTATTGCAAGCTTCGTTGTTCCCAATGTTGTAAATGTGTAGATATCCAAAGTTTTGAGCTTAGACGCTCCTTTTTAATTTTTATTAAATTTTTAATGAAATGTTTATAAACCGAAAGTTCTGAGCATGGGCACTGTTTTTTTATTATTGTATTTGTCCTATTAACGTTATTCCTTTATATTTGTATTGAAATGTTTGCATACCAAAGGTTTAGATCATTGACACTTTTTTGAGGTGCTTGAATAGGCCTGATAGCTTAAATGTTTACATGGCATGAGGTCTTGAAACAAGCTTGACAACTTAAATGTTTGCATACAGTGAGGCCCTTAGACATCCTGACAACCTTAAATTTTTACCTAAATAGTCTTCTCGGAGTACATTTTTCCTCAAAATTTTCCATACAATGTTGCAGTGAATTTGGACAATATTGTTGTCCACCGCTAGTTGAATAGGCCTTGTATGTTTCATACTTCTTCTAGGCTTGGAATGCAATTTCGTCATCCTTGAAGTTACATACATTGTTTATTGGTTCGGTGGGTGCTTCTTCTTCGTTGGTTTGTCGGTTGTTGCTTGTTGTTGTTTGGTTCAACTTTGCAAGGTTGGGGTCCTGCATTCGCAGTTGGATTTTTTTTTTTCTTTACTTTGCAGGGTCCAGGTGTTGCACCCACAATTCGGCTTGCAATTATGTCGTTCATCATTTCAGAGTAAGTTTTGATGCCATAACTTCATTTTCTATTACTTCTTTGTTGTTCATTGTTTGCAGATTGCAAGTAAGAAAGTTTTATTATTTCTAGTGGCATGATCATTATATGTTTCCAGTTCCTTCTTTGTTTTTGCTACAGTTTTGTAATCGTTGGAGATACATATGTTGTTTACTGGTTCGGTGGTTGTTTCTTGTTCGGTGGTTCATCGGTTGTTGGTTGTTGTTGTTTGGATCAAGTTTGCAAGTTTGGGGCCCTTGGGCTGCAATTCGACATATTTGCGCTTTCTCGTTGGTTTGGTGTTTGTTGTTTTCTTTTGTTTACTTTGGCTTTGCAGGGTTGGGGTCCTGCGCTGACAGTTGGAGCTATTTATTTATTTTTGTGTGTGCTTTGCGGTCTTCGGGTCTTGCACCCATGAGTGGACCTGCGATTGTGTTGTTTGTCGTGTTTGGAAAAGTCGAGATCTGGCGTCTGTTCTGTGCCCATCTGTTTTGCTGTAACATTTTGTTGATACTTCAGTGTTGACATGATACAAAATAGTGGGATAAGAAATAATTGGACAACTACATGTGCAATTGCAATATTCGTTGTCTTTTTGTTAGAATAAAACATGTGCAAAACACACTTATTAACCATATATGGTGAAATGTGCCCATATCACAATAAAACTTCTTTATCCTCTACACAGACTAGTGTGACTACGATACAATTTGTCTTGTACTTGAGATATTATATGTACACCAAAGATACTGCAAAATTATATTTCCATGTCTGGAAGCATATATGGATTCTTTGCCACATAAAAGCAAAAGCATTTAGCTATGGCCATGCAATTTCTTAATATTTTGTGGCTTGTAATACATTTTGGGCAGGGAAAAGATTTATATATTTACAACCATGGATGGAGAAAAGAAAAGGTTCATTTTTATAACTATCTTTTATTCTATTAGTTGATTTTCATTTACTGTATGTACATGTTACTTGTTCTCTGCTGCATACCAGCTTCCATTCATGTTCACTATATTTTTTTCATTCCCACATTCAAACAAAAAGAATAGCTGGAGAAAATGAAGGAGTCTTAACTGTAGTGCTGGAAGAGGAGATACAAAGGTACATGCTTGTACTACTATTTCATATTCCGTTGTTTTGTATTTCATTTATTGTCTGTATATGTGTTCACCTAGTTTATTGTATGTAGATATTGCGTACCTTCCTACATAATTACTTATATTCATTACATTTCTTCTTGCATACTAACTTCCTTCATGTCCATTGTATTTTTCTTGCATTGCTACATTTAAACAAACAGAGTGGCTATCGAGGATGATGGACTCTTTGGTGCAAATGTAGAAGATGACTTACAGAGGTGTGTACCTGTACTCTTATTTCATATTCCAGTTTTTAGTATTTCATTTATTGTTTGTGTATTTGCTCTACTCCTTTTCACCTTTTTTTACTCCGTGTATATACTACGTATCTTTCTGCATACTAACTTTCCTTCATTTCCACTATATGGTCGACGTTTCTACCTTGAAAGAAACAGATTGGTTGGACAAGAAGATGAATTATTATATGAGACATCAGAGGGGTCTGTGGTACAATCTTCGAAAAGGTATACCAACTGTGCTAGTAAATTAAACATACAAAATGGGCGGGGGCATATAATATTGTACTAGAAAATGATGATTTGGAAACAATGGGCCTTTGTGCCCTCCCCATTTCTATTTTTTCCATTTTCTATTATCCCTTTTTATTTCTGATTTCTCTGCTTAGTCATCTTTCTAAAAATTCCTTGGTGCACGGGTTAGTGGACTCACTTTTTCACATTTATGGTCATGCTTCTACCTTATTCCATACTTACCCACTTTTTCGATTATGGGTGCCAAGTTGGCGGGTTCAAGATTGCACCTTTGGCTTCAGGGGTTCCACGATATACATATTGGTCTTCGTACCCCACCATCACGCCCTATTTACTATTACACATTTTTTCAGTCAAAAAATCCGAGGCATACAATTTGATCCTTGGGTCTTCATGTTTCCTAAGTATCCCTTCACACCCTATTTTGTATCCCATCTCCTTGGACCCTGCATGTGACATTAAGAATGATTATGGACAATATACAATGCATATTCTTGTTTAGTCCTTCTTATGTTCATCTACACATGCTTGCATAAGAAAAGTTTGGACTAGTGACATGGCCATCAACATTCAATCATCCCAAACATCAACAAACCGACAAGGCCAAAGGTTAATATCCATATATTATCTTCCCCATATGTTTACCAAACAAATATCCTCAGTTGTTTATTCATCTATGGCATGGTGAATATGTTGATTTCATCTGAAACACATACTTTGCAGTTCACAAGAAGTATCAACAAGTGCAAGCGAGACGCCGAACATAACACAGGTTCTATAGACTAAGAGGTTTGGTTGCAAAAATATGGCTCCATAATTCATCCAAGTTGTGCGTCTACCTGTACATTCATGCTAGAAAAAATGAAAACAAAAAAAAATAATGCACACTACAATTCACATTACTTTTCCTGTTCAAAAAATGTGACTAGGTCTAAACTTGTAACACCCAAAACACTATCAATAGAGGGATTGAAAAACCACCGAACTGGACAAGTGTTCATCAGGGACATAATGGTCGTATATAGCACCTACTTAGACAAGGCAAATAAAACTAGATCCATTATGCGTACTACCATGACAGACAAGGACGCCTTGATGACAGTCACACTGACTATTCCCACACAACTTGTCTAGAAACATGCAGAAAAGATATTTCCAAGTAATGGGATATCCATTACAAATTTTAATATATTTCCCAAAATAGTATATGACCGTGGTGATTGTGATCGGGTTATTCGCTCAACGAAACAAGTATTGTGGAAAAAAATCCCACTATTTGTTCAGAATATTGTTTCATCTCGGATGCAACTATCATCCAACTTGCACAGAGAAACGACATTTACCCAATCCGAACCATTAGCGTAGCTATCACACTCAAGACAAAACTTGGCTCACAACACATTCTCCATATAAAAGATGAAGAGTCAGACAATGACAAGGCAACGATACCTTTCTCCATATCCAGTTTTGTCCTTTACTTTTGCATGTCCATGTATATCAGTTAAGTTACAAAAATATTGCACTATTCCATGTTGCAGCTGCAATTGTTCGATACCTATTCAAATTTGTTTTCGTCAATGGAACAACAATTTCATAAAGGGAAATTTCCACTTATGCTCTTCAAAAATATAACAAAGAAAAGAGATGTTAAAGAAAGGATCTTTCGCACAACCGAAACAACATTTTTAACAGTTCATTGTGAGCAAACATAGTACAGGATCTCAAAAAACTAACCAGATCTCCAACTGTTGTGCATATACATCCACATATTCATCCTCACTTTGCTCATACAAATAGCCTTCACCAAACTTCTGCAGTTTTTTTTTATTTTATTTTATTCTTTCTTTGGTGCATTTGTATATTACATTGTTCAATATATTAACTGCTATGCTCACGTTTCCAGTTTGAGGGTGTTTTGGTTGCAGCGAATTCATACTCAACTTCCTTCGAGCCTGTATGTGAGAAATGCAACTCTCCTACTTTTTCTTCTGCATTCATAAGTGATGATACAATTGATTGTATGCGATGCAGTAAAAAATTTCCATACATATATAGACATTGCCTCATTGATGCCATCTGAACCCTGGGTGGCACAACCATGCATTGTACAATTAGACAGGCTCTGTTACAAGATGTGCTTCCTAGGTTAATAGAATTTTCATATGAAGCATACCTACAGAAAAAGGAAAACAATGTCTACATGCTGCGCGACTTTTAGATACATAGAAAATTTACCTTAAATGAGGACAATGCAATATTGCATATCGGCTGAAAGGAAAAAAAAAATCATATCAATCTTTGGCAGGAAACAAAAATATCTCATGTGTGTCTGTAATTTTTCTTCAACACCCAAATGAATGTTCTTCAGAGTTTACATCTACAGCTATAAAATTCTCTTTCCATATATTTTGTCTCTTCTTGTACACTTGAAAGAAGAAGGAGAATCTAAGGTCCCTAACATGAAATGATTTATCTTGTGGTCAGCATGGAACAAAAAATCCCACCGTAGAGGGATAGGAGGCATAGCTTTTTATATTAGAAAAATCATTTCTCCTCACATTCAACTTCATAAGATTGACCCTCTTAATCAATACATTTGGATAGAAATTTCAGACACCAATTCTAAGAAGAGGTATATAGCAATTTTTTATTTTTCACCTATTAATTCTACTTTTTATAAGAAAAATAATCTAGATAAAAATTGTCCCTATAATAATTTAGAACAAGATATTTATAATTTTAAAAATGAAGGTAATATCCTCTTGCTAGGAGACTTTAATGCTAGGACTGCAACTAAACAAACTACTCTTTTATGTGATGACTCCAACCATAATCCTTTATGGCTATATGAGGACCTTGTTTTATCTAATAGCTACAAAAGAAGCTCTCAAGACCTAATTGAGAATTTGTTTGGTATTGAGTTGGTCAAGCTCTACAGCTCTCAAGACCTAATAATTTGCAATGGAGTAATGAACTGGACAAACTCCAACCAAATGACTTGTATTCATGGGCTAGGTAGTAGTGTTGTAGATTATGTGATATTTGATATCCCCGTTTCCAACCAAGTAACAACTTTTGACCTTTTAAATGACCATGAGCCTGGCTCTGATCATAAACCTTTAACCCTAACTCTAAAATTGTCCATGCATAGGAGCACCATTGAAGAGAATTATGATAATCAAAGGAATTTGCGCTTTGACAAAAGTAAAGTTGACATTTTCTTAAAGGATTTAAATAGTAAATTAAAAATCCAAACTTATAAGGACAACATTGAAGAACTCTATCATAATTTTACAACTACCCTTTCCACTTCCATTAACAAGTTCTCTTTCGAGGTGTCCCATAAAAAGAATAATAGAACAACCAACCCTTGGTATGATAAATAATGTAAAATTGCTAGGAAATCCATTAGGGATGCTTCTAATGAGCCCTTAAAACTTGATAAGATCAATACGTACAAATACCTAATTAAAAGGAAAAAAAGATACTATATCAATAAAAGGCAAGAACAACTTTCACAACTATATAAGTTGGATCCTAAGAAGTTTTGGAGCCAAATTCTAAAACGCAATACTAAAGAAAATAATAGGATTCCCTTAATGGACTGGAATTCCTATCTTAAATTTTTTTAGGAGTTCCCTAATGCCATGGACACCATTCCTATTGTCCCTACAAAGGAAGAAGTTTTTTTGTTAGATGACATAGAGTTCAGGGTTAAGCCGCTCGCAAATGGGAAAGGTAAGGACATTGAAGGCTACCAAGCTAAAATTTTTAAAATCAGAGGGCCAATCCTTATCCCTTACATACACAAGCTCTTCAATTTAGCAGTCAAGCAGGGCTTCCCTAAACCCTGGATGCAAAGCCTCATTGTTCCTATTTTTAAAAATGGGGATACAAACATTCTCTCTAATTATAGGACCATTATGATTAGCCTGATTTTAGCCAAGCTTTATGGAATCATTCTGGAAAAGAAGATTAGCATTTGGCTAGAAATTCATGGTAAAAGAGCTTAAGGCCAGACCAGGTTTAGGAGATATCATTCAACTATGGACCATATTGTTACCTTTAGGATCATTGCAGAGGAGTTCCGCAATACTAAAACCAATCTTTTTTGTTGTTTTGTTGACTTTAGAAAATCTTTTGACATGGTTCCTAGGAAAAACCTTTGGAATAGGTTGGAAGAGATAAAAGTGCCTCTCGAGTTGAGGGTTGTTGCAATAAGGATGTATGAGAACATTATTGCTAAGTTTAAAAACACTGAGGGATAGTCAAAAGAGATTAATTTCAATATCAGAGTCAAAAAAGGTTGTCCCTTGTCCCCTACCCTTTTTGGCATATACATTGATAAATTAGAAGAATGCTTGGAAAAAGCAGGTTGTGTTGGCCCTACTCTCACTGGTATAGTCATCAATCTTCTTCTTTATTCCAATGATATCGTTCGCATGGAAAGGAGTCCCCATTATATTGAAAACCAACTAAGAATCCTCAAGGATTTTTGCTCCAATATGGGTATGCCTGTTAATACTGATAAGACTAAGGTCATGATTGTTAAATCCAATAAGATCCATTATGATACCTTTGTATATGACAACAACAACTTGGAGGAAGTGAATTCATACAAATATATTGGAATTGATATTCACCACAAGCTTAATTGGAATTATAGCATTTAGAAAAGGATTATTGAGGGATGGAAAGCTCATTATGGGCTTGAAAACAATTGTAAATCAGCTAAACTTTGGAGTTGGGATAAGAAGAAACTCCTCTTTGAGACTCTTCTTACACCTGTTATTATTTATGGATGTGAAGTATGGGGTTGTAGTAACTCTCGTGAATCGTGGAGAAAGATAGAGCAAATACAAAAGAATTTTGTAACCTATAATCTAAAAATTAAAGGAAATATGCCCTATCCCATCCTCCTCGTAGAAACTAGCCTCTCCCCTATTGAGAGAATGGCTATGACTAGATACCTAATGTATAATAACAAGTTAAACAACATGGAAGACAATAGGCTACCTAAAATTGCTTCCAAATCAAGTCATAACCACCATCGACTCAAGCGAGGATGGCATAAAGATGCCCGATCTTGGCTAAACTATTGGGGAATCATGGAAGAAACCATTTTGAAGAATAAAGATACTATTAAAAAAAACGTCAAATCAGAATTTAAGGAAAAAATGTGGTGTGATAAAGAGTTAGAGGAAAAAATAAAATTAAGGTATTATAAAGATGTAATCAACTCTAATCTAGAAGATCAAAATTATCTATCTATTTTGCCAAGTGTAGAGAAAAAAATAAGCATTGCTAAGATAAGAACAAATTCTCACGAGCTCCATAGTGAAACTGGGCGTTGGTCAATTCCTAAAATTCCATGGGATGAAAGAGTGTGTCACCTTTGTGACACTAAGAAGGTTGAATATGAGAAGCACTTTCTCTTAGATTGTCCAACCTATACCCATATTAGATCTCATTTTCAAAATATTGATTACACTACCAACCTTCCTAACTCAACAAAAGTATGGTGATTTTGGAAAGCTTCTCTTGATACTTTTCGAGCACAGAAAAAAAATCCTAAAGAATCACAAGTAATCACTTACCCTCTTAAGGTATGATAGACCAATTAGGTATTAGTGCACATTAATCATCATCATCATCATCAATTACAAATGCAATCAATGTTGTTATTTTGATGTTTTTTTTGCATCTCCCAGTAAGAATTTTGCATATTTGTTGCGGTGTGAAAATAAAAATAAAAAATGGTGGTTGGTTGTGGCTTTGATGGAGGATTCTACAGGTTTTTGGGTGCCCAAATTGGACAATTGTTTTCCAACTATATAGCCATGCAAGGGTTTCTGCATTTTTTTGGGGTACCTGAATAAAAAAAAATGGTCTCCAACTATACATTTATGGTATGGTATCTGCATTTTCTCGATGCCCTAATTGAAAAAAAAGGACTCAGCATGGATTGAAACATGAGCTTGAGATTTTCAGATCTCTATATAGAGATTGGGGAGTTCTGGCACTGGAATTCATATAGACAGGTGCGGTTGTTGGTAATGTACATGTGCATAAGATTGTTCAGTCTAGAAATGGGAAGGATGAGATAAAACGCCATAAAAAGTATGCAATTGTAAATAAATCAGGTCCATATTTTGAACTGTCGAAATAGCTTGCTCCTCTAGGCAAAACCATTAGAAATTTCCAATAATATTGGAAATTTGGCATTATTAAAACTAGTAGTGATAGACCATGGCACTATCAAAAGAAAATGTCCACAGTGATCTTGCTTAATGGTAAAATAGTAATCGACAAATTTCTTGTTCTCCATTTTGAGGTTTGGTTATAGCTAGCGTACAAGGATGAAGCTCCATTGGTTTTGTATTGTCTTGTGTTTGGCAGACTTTTGTTCATGTCCCATGGCCCCGGTTATTTTCTCGTGGGAGCATATAATAGATGTAAGAGAAAACCAATGCCACGATGTGTGTTTTTTATATATCAACTTGTTTGATGCAAAGGTCGATGTGTACTTCTTTATGGAACCTTGTGGGATCTTGCTTGACACCTTCTGTGTTCATGCGTTGCCTTCTTCCTCACCTTTCAATACATTTGTTGTTTACTTGGGTCTTGGTTATATGCTTCGTTCTGGAAAATTAATAATACATTCAGGATCTTCGCAGTTTTTCTACGATCTTAAAGACTATAGAGGACATGCTTTGCACTTTAGTATAAGCTCTGTGATGCAAATGTAGTATGTGGCTCGTTTTATCACTTTTACTTGATCCATGAACTTAGCAAAATTAATCTCCTGGAAAAATTTGAAACAGAAGAATATATACTATGCGAAGTCCAATTGAACAATCATATCAACAGGAAGAAATTAAAATTCAAATTCGTCATTGTTATTCTTGTGGTGAAGCTGATAGTACAATAACTTTACTTAGACATCTCAAAATTGATTTTCTTGTAGATTTTCGATGCTTCTCTTATACAAACAGATCCTGGAAACTATAAGCATGGCTCGATGTATCTATTCCTTGATTGAAGAACCCATTCACATGTTTAATACACTTCATAGTTATTGTTAAGACCATCAATGGGGCTTTCTTACACCAATTCACGCTTCTTAAAATTTCCATCCCCTTTCTTTTTTCCCTCTGCTTTCCCTTTCTGGTTACCTACTCGTTTTTCAGAAAATGTCTAGGTGTGGGAGTTGGCGGATTCATATCTTCAGATATACATTGTTCCTTTTATATCACCAGCTCGACCGACCACTTTCCCATTTCATATTGAAAAAACTTTTTGGATCGTTGGTTCCCGGATAGGTGGGTTCAACATTGCGTTTCCATTATTCTACCCACTAAAAAAAACACGTGGACTTCCGCAATATACAAATTAGCAAACAAATTCCCTTTTGTCTCTTTTTTAGCACTTTTCCTTGATCGATGAACTTAGAAAAATTAATCTCATGGAATAATTTGAAATAAAAAAATATATACTATGCGAAGTCCAATGGAACTGTCATATTAACATGAGGACATTAAAATTCAAATTCGTCGTTGTTATAATTTCGGAGAAGATGACAGTACAATAAATTTACTTAAACATCCAAAAATTGATTTTCTTGTATCTTTTCGACGCTTATCTTATAGAAACAGATCCTGGAAACTATTCCTTGATTGGAGAACCTATTCACATGTTTAATGCACTTCATTGTTACTGTTAAGACCATCAATGGGGATTTCTTACACTATTTCCCAGTTCCAAAAATTGCCATCCCCTTTCTTTTTTCTCTTTGCTTTCCCGTTCTGGTTACTTACTCATTTTTTGGAAAATGTCTAGGTGCGGGAGTTGACGGATTCACGTCTTCATATTTCCACTTACTTTTATATCACCAACACAACCGACCGCTTCCCCATTTCATATTGAACAAAAAATTTGGACCGTGGGTTTTCGGATAGGTGGGTTCAACATTGCGTTTCCATTATTCCACCGCCTGCAAACAACACCCAGACTTCCCCGATCTACAAATTGGCAAACAAATTTCCCTTTATATCATTTTTAACACTTTTCCTTGATCGATAAACTTAGCAAAATTAATCTCCTGGAATAACTTGAAATAAAAGAATATATACTATGTGAAGTCCAATGGAACTATCATATCAACGAGAGGACATTAAAATTCAAATTCGTCGTTGTTATACTTGTCGTGAAGCTGGCAGTACAATAACTTTACTTAACATCCAAAAATTGTTTTTCTTGTAGATTTTTGACGCTTCTCTTTACAAACATATCCTGGAAACTATAAGCATTGCTCACTGTATCTATTCCTTGATTGGAGAACCTGTTCACATGTGTAATGCACTTCATAGTTACTGTTAAGACCATCAATGGGGATTTATTACACCAATTATCGCTTCCAAAAATTGCCATCCCCTTTCTTTTTTCCCTCTGCTTTCCCTTTCTGGTTACTTTCTCATTTTTCGGAAAATGTCTTGGTGTGGGAGTTGGTAGATTCACGTCTTCATATTTCCACTGTTACATTTATATCACCTGCCTAACTGACCGCTTCCCCGTTTCATATTGAACAATTTTTTTGGATCGTGGGTTCCCAAATAGGTGGGTTGAACATTGCGTCCCCATTGTTCTGCCGCCTTCAAACAACACCCATAATTTCGTGATATGGAAATTAGCAAACAAATTTCCCTTTATCTCGTTTTCTTTCTCTTTCTGTTTACTTGGTCCTTTTTCCGAATGTGTCCTTTTTCTGAATGTCTCCAACTTTTATATACAACACCCAAAGTTCTGCAATATACAAATTGACCCTCAAAATCCATCATTGTCTCATGTTCCATGTTACGCATTTTGCATTCAACAGTTGGGGTAGATACAATTTGACCATCGGGCCCTCACGTCTCCCGAGTAGATCTTGTGGCCCTCTTTTCAAGCCCGTCAATATTTCTTGTTTTGAGTATGTCTAATGCTTTTATATCATGAGTCCGAACAACCTTTTTTCCATTTCATACTTGGGCACTGTTACCATATCCAGTTCCTGGCCATCCTTTCTCAACATTGGGCTTTCACTATTTTGCTATGTAAAAATAGCACCAGAAATTCCACGATATACAAATTGATGCCCAAAATATGTCATTGTGACATACAATTTGACCATAGGCCCCTTACGTCTCCTGAGTGTATCTTCTGACCCTATTTTTGAAACCCACCTGACTGCTTTCCATACTTGGCCATTTCTTGGAATCTGTTTCGCGGGTTGGCGAGTGGACAAAATGTACAATGCTTAGTCTCTCTTTGACATCCCCGCCACCTTTGTACTTCTTTCTATATATTCAATTGTTAAGATTTAATTCTAGTAGTTCATCATGCATGAACTGTTAAGATTGTCATTAATGTCCGGAAGGCTGAAGAAAATTTTTCATTAATACGAATTAAACCAAGATTTGCAGAGAAGAGTGTTATCCTTTCCAAGTATTCATTTCAAACATGATGCAATATATTTCATGCGTCGATCGGTTGGTGCCTTTACAAAATCTCTAATTCTTAATCTCTCTTCGTCATCACCACCACCTTCGCACTTTTTTCTAAATATGCAATTAGTAATATTTAATGGTAAAAACTCATTAGACACGAACCCTGGAGATTGTCATTGATTAGTGAAAGGATCGAGGAGATATTCCATTGATACGCATTAAACCAAGATTTTTGGACGGTTATATTATCCTTCCCCAATTTTTATTTCAAACATCATCTAGAGAAAACAAAAATTACTGTTAACTTATGGAAGCAGTTCCACAACAGTTCTGTCCAGATAAAGTAAAAACCTTCGGGCATGATGGGTAGAGTTTCCAGTATTCCAAGGCATATTCTTGCTACTCATCTCCGACCACCCAGGTGCAAAAAAGGAGATGCTCCCTTGGTGCACTGAGAGATATATTTCAAGCCAAATAATTCCAGGGCAACCATGCCTGCTCAGACAAGCTGCCCACTTGCATTGATGGTTGGCGTAGAGGTTGATGCAATGGATATAGAGCCATAAGAAGATGATCTGATGGACGATGATACGAAAATGGATGATGGCAATGCAGAGATTGTTCTGACTCCCATGCCCAAATTGAAATCAACCATAACATGCCACACTTCTCGGCTCAACGATGGCGGTCTTGACAACACCAAAAGAACGAGTTTTAGAAAAGAAACCGACGTTGAACGCAATAGCCACTTTGTAGCTGGAAAGTAGGAATTCTAGAGGTCCAAATTAGTCTATTCTAGGCGGATGTCTTTCACTACAAGGAAATGATCTGTTGATGCTCCCAGAGATATATTTCAAGACAAACAATTATTCAATTGTGGGACCACTGTCCTGTTCTCTAGATATACAATTAACATCTTAGGGAATGAGGACTAGAACTCCCGTTGGTGCAAGAAATATTTCTACTAGTCATCTCCGTACCCCCACAATGGACTAATTTGGGCCTCTGGAATTGCTCGTGCAACCTGAGTCCCTGAATTTTTCGACTATGAGGAGGTGGTTTCTTGGTGTGTCCTAAATTTTAGTTTTGGGCTATTTTGTTTTCCCTACAACGTTTTTCGTCTTCTTCCTCACGAGAAGATTGTGAGAACTATCCATATTCTTCAAGCCAAGGATTTATTCCACTTCGGACCCACTCTCAGGTTTCTTTGTCGGCTCAGGCCTTCCGCAAAATTTTGAAATCTGGGCACCGAACATTAATCCACCGAGGAGAAGACTGCAAGGATTTCCTAAAAAAAAAACATGATAATCAGTTTTGTGCATGTTGAAGAGAATCTCGATGGCTCCTGCATGTTGCAGATCTTGTTCTTGTGTTTATCGCAAATGTTTTCAATGTTTTTTCCCAAAGAAGTCGGTCCAATTTCTAGGGATGGATATACAATCCTCAATATTCATTTTTTTTAATGGATTTACTATTAAAAAATCTGCCTTGGAGTCTTGGTTGTTGCTTCTTTTATGGATTTAACACCTTCTCATTGGCATGGTTCGATAGTCTCGTAGTTCTTCGATATTGTATTTTCTTAAGTAATTTGTTGTAAAATGGAACATTTAACAATTATATGACAATGCACTGTGTCGATCCATCATGATTTTATGAAAACAAAAATTAATTTCAGACAGTTTGAAACCAACGTTAAATTGTATTTGTAATGCAGATAGAACATTGCAATACCAAATTACAATGTTGCAGCAAGATTGTCATTCTTGTTTCTAGACATGCAATTTTTAAGCTTTAATGTTAACAACCCATCATGCAAGAAGTTTAATATGTTAAAGACATGGAAGAATGTATCAAGAACACAATTACTCCCACAAGTTGCAATAAAATCTAATCTTCAACAATGCATTTGCTAACAATTACTAGAAAATGATGGTTTTGCAACAATGGGGATTGTTTGAAACCAACTCCAGCTTACAAAAATTCCCCTCCGCCTTTCTATTTTCCCACTCTTTTATCCCATGTAGTTTCTCTTTCTTGTTACTTAGTCATTTTTTCTGATAAATGTCTTGCTGCGCGGTTTGGCGGATTCACACGTTTTGATCGAGTGCTTCCCCTTTGTCTAAATTACACTTTCCATTGTTCTATGACCTGAAAACATCACTTTGGCTTCTGTGATATGCATATTTACTTCTGGCTCCCACATCATCCCCTCTTCCGTGTTACACATTTTGCACTAAAATGTTTCAATATATACAATTTGACAGTCGGGGCCTTACATCTCCTTGGGAACCCTTGTCACCCTATTTTGAAGCCTGTCCGACCGCTTTCCACACTTGACCATTTATTAACATCTCTTTCACGGATCGTCGATTTTGCGGGTTCAGGAAATTTCCAATTTCTAGTTGTTGTTTCCCGTGCCCTCTACCTTCAGATTTCTTTCCAAGTATATGCAATATGTAGACAACTTCTCCAGAAACATACAGAAAATATCTTGCCACAAAATGGAATATCTATTGCAGATTTAAATATATTTGACCTTCTTTTCCCTCTCTTATACTTAACCAAAATCCTATTTCTTTTTCCCCTCTACACTCTCTTTCTCATTACTTGGTCGTTTTCCCAAAAATGTCTCAATGCGTGAGTTGGACGACTCACACTTTTAAGATCACGGATTCCCAGGTAGGAGGGCTCTATATTGCACTTCAATTGTTTTGTGACCTGCAAACAACACCCGGACCTCTGCGACATACAAATTTACTGCTGCACTCCCACATCATACCCTCTTCCGTGATATACAAATTTACTTCCAGACTCCTACATCATCCCCTCTTCCGTGTTACACAATATGCACTCAAAAGTTCTGATCAATACACTTTGACGGTTGGTGCCTCACGTCTCCTCGGTAACCCTTTTCAGCCTATTTTGAAGCTCGTCCGACCACTTTCCATGGCCATTTCTTGTAATCTCTTTCGCAAATCATCGGGTTGGCGGGTTCAAACAATTTCCAATTCCTAGTTGTTATTTTTTGTGCCCGCCACCTTCGCACTTCTTTCCAAGTATATGCAATAAGTATATAACTTCTCTAGAAACATGCAGAAAATATATTTCTAGGAAATGGGATATCTATTACATATGTGAATATATTAACCCTTCTTTTCCATCTTCTATACTTAACCAAATTCCCGTTTCTCTTTTCCTTGTACTTTATCTTTCTCGTCACTTAGTCGTTTTTCTGAAAAATGTCTAGCTGGACAGGTTGGCGGACTCGCGGGTTCACATTTGTACTCGTGCTTTTATATCGTGACTCTGACTGATCGCTTCCCCATTCCATATCCAGTCACTTCTCCGACCGTGGATTCCCAGATAGGCAGGCTCTAGATTTCACTTCTATTGTTCCGTGACCTACAAACAGTACCCTCACTTCGGCGATATACAAATTTACAACCAGACTCATCATATTGTCTTCCCTATTACACTCTACCTATCATCCCCTATTTCATAGTACAAATTTTTCACTGAAAACTTCTGATACATACAATTTGACCGTCGGGTCCTCACGTCTCATGTGGAACTATTGTCACCCCATTTTGAATCCCATACATCCGCTTTCCATACTTCACCATTTCTTCAAATTTCTTTCGCGGATCATTGGGTTGGCAGGTTCAAGAAATATCATTCATAATCATTTTTTCCTGTGCCCGTGCCCTTTACAATTAGCAATTATGAAGTATATATAAGATCTTATTTCTAAATATGCAATTAGCAAGCATTAATGTTAAACCAGGATTTGAGGAGATCTCCCATTATTATGCATAAAACCAAAATTTCCAGATGGTTATATTATCCCTTCTGAGTTTTAATTTCAAACATCATGGAATGTCATTTGTGCGTCGTCGAATTGGTCCTTTCACAAAATCTACAATCATCCATTCTGAAAACGAGTCCGACTGACTGTTTCCCTATTCCATACTTAGCCACTTTCCCGGAATTCCACAAATATAAAAACTGGACGCTAAACTGCGCCATCATGCTCTCTTCCATTTTACACGTTTTGCAGTTAACAGTTCTGATACATAAAATTTGACCGTCGGACACTCACCTCTCCCGAGTATCCCCCATAACCCTATTTTGAATATCGTCTGACCTCTTTTTAGACCTTGCCATTCCTTCCTTGCTCTTCCCCGTCTCTATTACCTTTGCACTTGTCTATAATAAAAAAATGTTTATATATATATATATATATCTTGTTTCTAAATATGAAATTAGTGAGCTTTAATTCTAACAGTTGATCGTGCAGTAACCGTATATATTGTCATTGATGAGCAAAAGTCTCAAGGAGATCTCCTATTAATACGCATTAAAACAAGATTTTCTGAGGATTATATTATTCCTTCCAAGTATTGATTTCAAAATCATGAAATGTCGTTCGCACGTCGTTGGATTGACACGTTCACGAAACCTCCAATCCTTAATTTCTCTTTGCCGTACTCACCACCTTCGCACTTCTAAATATGCAATAAGTAACCTTTAATACTAATATATCATAATGCAACACCCATAGAGATTTTCATTAATGAGTGAAAGGATCGAGGAGCTTTCCCATTCATAAGCATTGAACCAACATTTACGGAGGATTATATTATCACCTCCAACTTCTCATTTCAACTATCGTCTCGAGAAAACGAACGTTCTCATAAACCTATGGCATAAACTCGACAACGGTTCTGTGGAGATAAAATGAACATCTTTGGGCGTGAGGACCAGAACCTCCAGTGGTCCAGGGAATATTCTTATTACTCATCCCCTTCCGCCCAGAACGAAGTAATTTGGACCTCTGGGATTGCTCGTGCAGGCTGTCTCCCTAAAGTTTTTGACTATAAGGAGCTGGTCTCTTGGTGTGCCGATAAATATATTTTAGACCAAAGAATTATTCGACTACATAACAACTCTTATGTTTCTTTGTCACCTCGGGTATTTCACCAGATGTTTGTCTTGCCATAGCGAACATTGACGTTCAAAGAAGAAGATTTGAAGCAGTTCCTGACAAAGCATAATAATGGGTTGGACCTCTTACCCGATTTCTTGGAAGACCCGATGGCAGTTATTGAAGATATCACAAGCTTCCAGGTTAGTTCATTTATAAATCCATTACAGAAAATTGCCTGGTTGTTTACAAGAATAATGGGACTGGCGTCCAAAACAACTATTTTCTGCATGGCTCTTTATATTTTGCATTTCATAGTCAAGGAACAAGCCATTTTTTATTGGGGCAATATCATTTCCCATGAAATCTGTTCCCAATTGTCAAGCTTCAAAAAGGATAAGAAATTGTATATGTCATCCTACTTGTTTTTTGCGATAGCACATTGCTGCCATTTCCAAAATTGTCTCTGTCTATGAAGGTAAACTGAGAATTTGACCTAGTAACGTTTTGGTACCAGGCCTTGTGGAAGCACAAGGCCTCCCATTGTTTTTATGATGTTTTTAATGTCTTTGTGTCTATTTTCAAAGTTTTGTTGTTAGGAGAAGATGCTCCCCGCGTATCTGACCAAGCAACCAGGTTTTTGGATGGGAAGGGGGCACTTGAACATATGGATAATTTCACTGTGATAAGGATTTTTGTGTCCAGGGAAAAACCTTATCTTCTTCCATGTCACATTACCGATAGAATGTTTGTTACAAAAGTAGCAAGGCAATACAACTACTAGTTGCATCTATTCCAAGAGAAGAGAAAAAAATAGTTCATTCCTCTGCCTTGGAAAGTTGGGCACTTCGTGTTGAGGAACATCAACAAAATTGATGAATTTGCAGCCCATTTCAGCAACTTGAACCTAAGATATGTGGAAATCTTAAGAGGGTTTGACCCTAATAATTTTGTTTTACAACATGTACAAACACTTGGCTTCGACAATTCCTTTTTTGAAAAACACCTGCCTGAAAATAGAGACACTAACGAGAACGTTCCTTCTTCTGATGCTGGCAACCTAGACACACTAAAAATAACCAGTGAATTGTACAAGCAACAGGGAAAAGGCCCTGGTGAGAAGAGTGCTCACTCGACGGATAACACTCCCAAAAGTACGTCATCCCGGAGCATCTCTCCAATGACCCACCAAAGCAACAAGGCAACTCAAAATTATTCAAATGGAGGAGGAGATAACAACCCTCCTCACCATAAAATTGATAGTTCTCACAAGCTTCCAGTGGACAAGAAGAGAAAAAAAATTGTGGGATAGGCGGAAGAGCCCGAAATTGAGAGTGAGAACATGGAACTTGAGCTTGATCTGGATAACGTATTCTGCTACCTTGATCATCTCGGGGATGTGATCCAGAATAGTCATCCAATGGACATAGCTAATACCAAAAATTGTGACGAAGATGAATCCTTCATGTTCTAGAGCGTTGTTTTTGACAGACAGTCCAAAAAATTAATTATTGAAAAAAAAGATGTAAAAAATAAGAAAGGAAAATCTTGTTTAGAGGTTAACCTTGCGAAAATGCGGCCGTCCCAAATATGTTGACTTCACATAGCGACCACAAATTCTATTGATGATTCCATTGGAGGCATTGAGGCCGAGAATGCTAGACTGAAGGACAGGTTCAAGGAATTGGAAGAAACTTTAATTCTTATGCCATTGCTTTCCAATCCTTTCGCAATAGCCATGCCTACCACCCCTGCAGCCAAATTAAAAGGATCCTCCAGCCTCCTCGCATCGTGTAGAGGATATGTGGAGAATAATATCAAGAAAAGAATGGAACTGATTAGTGAGGCGTGGGAAACATCACAAACCATGACTTCCCTTGGAATGAGGGAACATAATTTGCTCAAACATTTGCAAGTGGGTTTAAAAGATGAAGAACATTTGTATTTATACATGGTCTTTCCTTTTGCCACCATTTTCAACAACACGAAAGAAACAAGAATAAGACAATAAGATCTCCCATCTAAAAACCAGATCGCTCAATTAAATGCATGCTGGAAAGAAAAAGTGAAGAACCTGCATCTCATTGTCCAGTCATGTGAACAAGCCATATCAAAGAAATAAAAATTATTCACAAAGTTGACCATAATAGACTTAGCAAGAAGGACCAACGACTTCCAAGACTCCCACTTAATTGTCAACTCCTTGCCCTTAACTAAGCAAGCCTTTGATAAACAGATTGATATTTTTAAGGCGTCGTCTTTGGAAATTTTTTACGGCATTCTTGAATATGCTGAAGATGACGTAAAAAACTAGCTAGTCCACTATTCATTACAAAATGATGAAATTGATCAGGCTTTGCGTAATCTTTCTATCGACTTCAGGGAATTAGAAAAAGGAACTTTTCGACATAAAAATCCGGAATGAGATCAACGTCGCCCCAATGAGAAGCTACATTGAAGAATGGCTTGAAAGGGAATTGAAGCAGGTTATCGACGAAAGGCAACAAGCAGTTTCCACGATTCCAGTAACCATCGACGACATCAATAAAAATGCATCAACGAGAAAATAGCAGAAGGGGTGATATGTACCATCACTGCAAGTCTATATTGATCACATCGTGCTTTGTTTATCAACCCTATTATTCCACTTTTTTAAATAGGAATGTCTAGCCAAAGACTGATACATTTCAATTTATTATTTTCAGGTATTACACTCTATCGTCGCCCACTTCTTCTTTCCACAGTCCTATTTCTTGTACATATTTCTCTTATGGTCTGCATGATCTCCAATCCCTGCCTATATGACAAATGCATTTAAATTTCCAGGAATATGTAACAAACAATATTACTTTTTGATATATTTCAAATAAAACAGTTTTTTATCTCCTTTTATATTTATGTCCTCATTCTTGTTTATCTTCCACTATGTTTATGGTCCGCGGGAGCCCCAATCCTAGTATATAAGACAAATGCATTTAAATTTCCAGGAATATGTAACAAACAATATTATTTTTTGATATATTTCAAATTAAACTGTTTATTTAATTTGAATATAACTTATTTTTTTCTTGCCACATATAGAGACAAAATAGACATAAATTTTCAACATAGCAAAATAGATTATATACTTTCAAAAATTAAATGGGACTCTAGAGCCCATGTGTCATTTACTGCATGGATACCACTTGTGCTTCATGTTGCTTGCCACATCCCCGCTACAGTTTCCATCTGCCTCTGCTACTTTTTCCCATCCCTGTGCATTTATTCCCAATTCAACCCGGCAGGGACCATGCTACCACGCAACACTTGTTTAACTTCGGCAATGAATATGCACATTTATGCTTAAACAAACTTCTTATATCAAAATGTATA
>ML779481.1:600729-626705 GCA_009831015.1 Picea engelmannii | reverse complement strand
AATTCAATTACTCAGAGATAGAACTACTAGAACTTCAATTACAACAGTAAACATGTGCCTATAGACAGTTCAGTACCTTTCAAGCTTATCTATACATAGACAAACCTACCTAGATTTTAGATTTAAATCTACTCCTGTAGGTGGATCTATTCTTTCAAGTTCGTATGTAGATAGTTTTGTCTAGCATTTTGTTTCAGGAGGAACCATTCCCCAGATTTAGTCTTGATCATAAACTTCTCACAATGAATAGATGTCATCCATGGAATTTATTTCGTCTTGGTACACTGAGAGGCATAATATCAGATATACGAATCATTCAAACAAAGACTTATCATAATTTAAAAGAGGATTAAAATACAACGTTGACATTTCGGCATTCGGGACTCACTGTTACAGAATCACAGAGTTCCTTTGCTTTACTAAACCTCGAAATCCCAAAACTCTAAAATGTAGGGCCCACAACCCCTTCGCATTTCACAATTTGGCATTTCGCGTATTTCGTTTGAACGACAGCTGTTTGTAAACCTTGATACTCGGAACCCCGAAACCCCGAAATGTTGGGCCCACAATCCCTTCGCATCTCGCAATTCAGCTTTTCATGTTCATTTTGTTGATCGTCAGGCATTCGAAAACCTTGACATTCTGAACCCCAAAATGCTGATCATTATCACTACTTGACGAATGAATCTTTTTGCGTTCAGCGTTTGTAATTGCCGAAAACCCAATTGACCTATGTTTTTTTCACACCCTTTTGTCCTCTACTGTTTAAGCCCTGAATCAAATAGTTTGTTGGTAAAGGTTCTGAATCAAAGTCTCCGGACCCTTATACTTACAGAGCATTCAGTTGCCCAATTTAAAAAAAGAAGAAGGGGTCATTCAAATTCATTTTCCCTTAGGCTCACATCGGGTTTGGAAGAGAGGGAAAAAATTTCCAAAGGTAAAAGGGGATTTGGTCCCAGTGGTTATAGTATAACTTTTTCCAGAAAATTTCTTCTACAGGATTGTCGTGTTCGTTAGGGTAAATAAAATAATCGATAAACAATTTCTGCTCAGGTCTCGTTATGCCCTAAAATTCTAAATACCAGGGTTATCACCTTGGAGACAGGCAATGGTTTCAAACGTTAGATGTTGGATCGGCATACACTAGATCTATATTACCAAATCATTTGATCTCAATTCGAAATTCTTTATAATTATTGCGAAAGTGGTTTAAATATTCCATAGTGATTATTTAGATTGGATATAATGGTCCGAGTAAAGTTCTGATTCTATATTTTTTCCTTCTAGAATAATATATGTACAGACCTACTCAATCCAATTACTCCTAGATAGATCTTTCTGAAATTGCGATTACCAAAAATATAAATTTTGCCTATAGACGAATTTATACTATCAAATTCACTTGCACATGGATAACTCTATTTCAAGTTTTTAATTCAAGAGGGACAATCCCATAATTTAATACTTGATTATAAAACTTCATACAATGAACAAATATCATCTATGAAAGCCATCTCAACTTAGTACAGTTAGATACATTACAACATATATATATAATCATTCACACAGTTACATTACAACAAATAGATGCAATCATTCATATAGAGAAGGAAAGGTTTACATATCTGGAATAGTTCACGGAAAGACAAAGGGAACAACCACGTTCCTCCCAACCATAGAATAGGGCAGTCAAAACCACTTGCCTGATTCACCCCCTATCCTGACCATGAATCCATGAGGGCGAAATTCGAAACTCCTCCTTCGAAATGTCTTGCAATTCCAACAGTTATCCTCTTGCCTCACACTTACTCAACAGTTCTCATCACAACAAGGGAAACTCATAATCCTTTCCCAACATACTTGGCAGCTTCCTACCTCTTCGCATATGCTATTTATTCATTTTTGCCCAGGTATTTTTTCCCTCCTTTGGGGATTTTCACAGCTTTTCTAAATCCCTGATTTTCAGGGAATTCCAATGGCCAAATCACTGATTTTCCACTTGTAATAATCAGTCCAGAGGTAGTTGCAACATGTTCCCCACTCATGGAGTCATGGTCAACTGATTTTAACATGGTTGTTCCATTTGTCCTCTTGCAATTAATATAAATATTATGTTTTTATACAAGTGTCATAGTCAAAGTAGTTAGTTGAGTCCAAACAGATCTCTACCCAACAGTCACAATAATGAATTACAATATCAAATTCAAAATTCAGAATTGCCATAAATGGAAACAATTCCTCAAATTCGAATTTACTAAAAACGGAAATAAATTTCTAGCAAATTCAAATCTGAAAAAATATTTTATTTTTGGGGATGTCACATCCTTTCCCCCTTCAATAAAACATTGTCCTTAGTGTTTGTTCCTTTCCTGGAACAAGATTGTATGATATTTCCGCAAATCTCCCTCCAATTCCCAAGTGGCCTCCTTAGGACTAAAGTGCTTCCATTGCACCTTTACCTGAGAAATGGCTATGTTCCGAAGTGTTATTTCTCTCCGGTCCAGAATGCACAGGGGTTCCACCTGGAACTCTCCTTCAGGTTCCACCTACACCAAGTTCCAATCAATCATATGAGTAGGGTCATGAATATACTTTTTCAACAATGAAACATGAAATACATTATGAATTCTTAGGTTAGATGGGAGTGCAAGTTCATATGCTATGGGTCCAATTTGAGCTAGTATCTCGAAGGGCCCACAAAACCTGGGTGCCAGCTTGGCACAGTTCCCTAAATGCAGTGAGATTTTTCGGGCTTTGACCTTCAAGTAAACATGGTCTCCCACTTGAAATTCCAAGTGTCTCATTTTTTGGTCTGCACAGATTTTTTGTCTATCATGTGCTTCTTTCAAGTTCTATTGTACCTTCCTTACCATGCTCTCCATTTCTTGGAGCATCTCCTGGTCCAACCATGAGCCTGCCAACTAGGTTATCCCAGCTAATTGGAGTCATACATTTTTTTCCGTACAGTGTTTCGAAAGGGCTCAACTTAGTTGAAGTTTGGTACCCATTGTTATATGCAAATTCTACCAAGTGTAGGTAGTCTTCCCACTTGTTCAGTTTTGTTCTTACATACATGTGGAGAATATCCTCTATGATTTGGTTTGTCCTTTCGGTGTATCCATCCATTTGTGGATGATAACTCGTACTGAAATTCAAGTTAGTATTTAGCCCTGCAAACAATTCCTTCCAAAAAGAGGATGTGGATTTTACGTCTTTATTTGAAATCACCATTTTAGGAATACCATGCAGTCTAAAAATTTATTTCATGAATATTTCAGTAATGTTTATAGGTTTAAAAGTAGAATTTACAGGAATTAAGTTTGAAAAATTATTGAGTTTATCGATTACAACCATGATATAATCATTTTGTTTCTGAGTTTTAGGTAAACTTGTTATAAAGTCCAGCGATATGGTCTCCCATTTCCATTCTTGTACTAGTAATGGTTGTAATAGGTCAGCTGGATGCTGGTGTTCGGCCTTAACCTACTGACAATCTTGGCACCTAGCCAAGTATTCTACTGTTTCGCCTTTCATATTAGGCCAGTAAAATAGTTTTCTGAGTGTTGTTATTGTCTTCTGGTAACCTGGATGGCCAGAATACGGTTTCTTATACACTTCGTCTAAAATAGTTAATTTTAACTCTGTTGAATCTGGTATGTAAAGTTTGTTTTTAAATCTTAAAAATCCCTTCTTGTCGATACTTATATCTGGTTTATCTGAGTTTGCGATATTATTTTGAAATTATGTCATTATCTTGGTGTAATTTCCTTCGTTTATACCTTTCGTCCTTATTCTTTGTTCCAGATCACTTTCTGCCCTACTGATATTTATCTCAAATAACCCATGGACTCTTCTGCATAAAGTGTCTTCTACTTTATTTTCCTTACCCTTGATATGTTTGACGTCGAAGTCAAATTCACTCAGGAAGGCTAACCACCTTGCTTGTCTTGCATTAAGGTTCTGTTGGTTAAACATATATTTCACCCTGATATTATCCGTCAATAGTAGAATTTTTCTGCCCATTATATAGTGTTGCCACATTTTTAAGGCATGTATTACTGCTGCCAATTCTAAGTCATGGGTGACATAATTTCTCTCGTGTTCTTTTAATTTCCGAGACTCATATAAAATCACATGGCCTTCCTGAGTTATGACACCACCTAGTCCCTCTTTACTTGCATCAACACATACTGTGAAGTCTTTATCTGGGTCTGCTACCTTCAAAATGGTCATTGATGTCAATAATTATTTCAGCTTGTTAAAACTGTCTTGACACTTTTGTGACCAGTTAAACTTGGTCCCTTTCTTTTGTAATGACGTGATAGGGTAGGCTATCTTGGAAAACCCTTCTATAAATTTGCGATAATATCCAGTGATTCCCATGAATGACCGGATATCTGCCACATCCTTAGGTACTGGCCATTCCATAATGGCTTTTATCTTTTCTGGGTCTACGACAATACCTTCCAAGGAAATGACATGTCCTAAATATTGTATTTCTTTATGATAAAAGTCACACTTGTAAAATTTGGCATACAGTTTGTGTTTCCTCAATGTTTGCAGAACTATCCTTAAGTGTTCATCATGTTCTTTTTCCATTTTTGAATAGACCAGAATATCACTGATAAACACTACTATGAACTTGTCTAAGTACTGACTGAAAATGTTGTTCATCAAGCACATAAATGTGGCTAGTGCATTAGTGAGTCTGAAAGGTATGACTACAAAATCATAATGTCCATATCTTCTTCGAAAAGCTGTTTTGTTTATGTCCTCGTCCTTTATCCTAACTTGATGATATTCAGATCGTAAATCCAATTTTGAAAAGATATTGGCCCCACCAACTTGATCAAACAGATCATTTATCCTTGGTAAGGGGTATTTGTTCTTAATGGTCATTTTGTTCAGTTGTCTATAATCGATACATAGTCTTAGAGTACCGTCTTTCTTTTTCACAAAGAGGACTGGTGCTCCCCATCGCGAGACACTCGGTCTGATATACTCTTTGTCCAACAATTCTTGTAATTGTATTTTTAGTTTTGTCAGTTCTAGTAGAATCATTTAGTAGGGTGCTTATGAGATAGAGGCTGATCCGGGTAGTAAGTCTATGGAGAAATCTATTTCCCTTCTAGGAGGTAATTCTGGTATTTCATCCACAAACATGTCTCTAAATTCATGTAGGATAACAAAGTCTTCTAACTTGGGCTTATATTATTTTTCTGATAGATCTGTCACTTGGATGGCGTAAACTTGACATCCCTTTCTAATACATTTCTTGAGTTGCATCGCTAAAACTTGTCTGACTGATACGAGTTTTGGTATGCCTTGGGTTGTTCTAACAGTGCCAAAATGATCATTATAGCTAAGTATCTTTGCATAACAGTCTAGTACTGCTTTGTGTTGTTCCAACCAATCATCCCGATAATCATATCATAAGATCCTAGTGGTAGGATGTTCAGATTGGTCCTTATCTTTTGACCGTCTAAGATGAACTCGAGATCATAAATAAAGTTAACTACTTTCCTTTTAGTACCTGTTGCTAGTTGTACAAGCCATGATTTTTCATGCTTTAGTTTCTTAAGTTTATTCGACTCTACTACATCGAGAGTAATATAACTTAACGTAGCTCCAGGGTCAATTAAAATAGAAATTCAAGTGTCATTGATTTTACCTTCGATTTCTACCACCGAGGACTGGTGGTCAACTTGTCGACCATCTATGGCTGCATTTATCCGATGCAGGATTCTGCCCACGTCTCCCACTATCGAGGCTTCCTGCAAATTGTGAAAAGCAGTTCTATTTTCTGAAATTAACATGGAAAGTTCCTCCTTAGATGAGGCTCTCTGCATTCCCAATACTTTAGTGGCTCACGGGAGTTGTCCCCAAACTTCTTCGTTCCCAGGTTTACTGGTTTACCACTACCTTGCGCATTCAGATGATTGGAGTGAAAATCCTTCCTTGGGAAACCTTTTGCTGCATTCTGATAAGGAGTTGGTTGGTATCCCTTGTTCCGCTAGTTCATTCGATCTTTCTTCTTATCCTTCCAGGCCTTGGGAAACTCTACCCATGGTTTATACTGGTCATAGCACATTAGTGCTTTCTTGAATACCTCACTCAAGGATTTGGGGTTGTCAAACTCAATTATGTCCCTGTAGAACTGTGGTAAACAACTTAAAAATCGTTGGAGTTTTACCTTATCCTCTGGAATGTAGGGTCCGAAACTTAGTAGTTCCATAAATTTATTTATAAGGTCCTCCATTGTCATCTGTCCGATTCGTAACTCGTAAAATTCCTTCGTCTTCCTTTCATAATAGCTTTCAGAAAGGTATTGTTTTTTGAAATACTTCTTAAAGTCGGACCATTCCAACAACTTATCCTTTAGGCCCTTGGCCAATTTCAGGTCCTGCCACCAAATGTTGGCCTTCCCCTTCAGATTGTAGATGGCCATGCTGACGTTCATGTTGTTGGAATAGTTGTAGATCTGGAAGTATTTTTTTGATGTCCAATAGCCATGCCTCAACTTCTTCTCCTGTCTTAGATTCTCCGTCAAAGGTAGTTGGTTTGATCTTTTTAAATTCTCCTTCAAGGTGGTTTGTTTGTTTTCTTTTCCTGTTTGGTATAGCTTTGTCTCTAGTTGAAGGTGTCCCTTCAGACGAACTATCTCCTTTTTCTGTTTCCGCACCAGAGTTCTTGGAGGCCCTTTTGCTGACCTCCTCATCATGGTTATCATCTTTTGGGCCTTTCTTGGTTACTATACTACGCAACAGGACTTCATTTATCTCTTGTTGTTCCTGCTATGCTTTCTTCAATTTTTTGTTGTCGGCCTTGAAAACCTGCAGTTCAACAATAAGATTCCTCATTGTTTCTAATACCTCTGTGGGTGAGATTCCATCACTGTTCTGTCTTGGATCTCTAGGAGGTCCTTGCTGCGGATTCCCTTCCATCCTGATTTCTGTACCTTCTTGAGCTTCCATAATCAACACAAAACAGAAAGGCTTTATGTTTGTAACTACAAGATTTATTAGTTTTTTCATAAATCGGGATATATACAAAGAAATTAATGTGGCCCTGTTCAGGCCCAGTGTTGTAACTTTTTCTCTGATACCATATGTAGTGTACCCCAAATTCACCAAATAAAAAATTGTGTACCCCAAATTCACCAAATAAAAAATTGTGTACCCCAAATTCACCAAATACTTTTTTTTCTTTCTATGACATAAATCAATTTCGTTAAGCTTAGAAATTAAGAGAAGGAACGATTCATTTCTTTTCAAAAGGATATTATTACACCAGTCTAATATACTTCGAATAGGAAATCTTCTGTGGGTAAATTTCTCTCAAACCACTCCAGCATAATCAAACATAAATAGGCAATATCTAGAATTAGGTCAAAGGAACCTTTTTGTTCAGAGAGATAAAGGGATAGCACTTTGAGGCGGAGATAAAAATCGTCTCGCAAGGGTCAAGATCGGGTGGAAGAATGCCAAATTATTTTGGCCAGATATCCCAAGAAGAATGAACGGTGAAAATTCTTCGAGGAAGGTACCAAAATCTTGTGGACCGTTAGATCTCATAGATCTGTGCGGGGGTTAAACTTAGGAGGAGTAGCGACCGTTGGATGGGAAAACAATAGGAGTCATTGATCTCTCGCTTCAAATTTAGCTAATTCGGAGTTGCCATGTTAGAGGAGGGGGCCTGCCAGAGTAGCATTCCATTCCAGACCCCCCCTCCATCGTTAAAAAATAGAACGGTCGGGGGGGTCCGAAAAACACCATCAACCGTCCATCGATGCGCCTGCCGCTGGACCATAGATCTAAGCGCATTATTTAACCAACTTTCTGGACCCCGCCCCCCACCGTTAAAAGAAGAATGGTTGGGGGGGTCCAGAATCTAATCTCAACCGTGGATCTGGGCACAGACACCTCAACTATTCAGATGCGCGCCTTTGTTACCCATGATTCCGGACCCCCCCCACCATTAAAGGTATAACAAATGAGGGGGTACAGAAAAGCATGTAGACCGTAGATCTTAGCACCATCATCTTAGTTGTTCATATATGAGTGTTCTTTAACCATCTAACAAAAAATTGTATTTTCTCTAAAAGCTTAGGTCAATTGCTTTATATGGGTCTGCCCAGCTTTCCCTGCTTTTGTGGAAAAACGCCATTAAGCCCTTTTCAGCATTTTCTTATTTCATTTATTAATTTTTTTTTAATGTACTCTGTGTGCAATACTAACTGGATTGGTATCCGTATACCTTCTCTATATACTTACATATATATACTATAAGTACATGCCTCTTCCAATTCAATTACACATAGATAGAACTGCTAGAACTTCAATTACAGGAGTAAACCTGTGCCTATAGATAGTTCAGTACCTTTCAAGATTATTTATACATAGACAAACCTACCTAGATTTCAGAGTTAAATCTACTCCTCTAGGTGGATCTATTCTTTCAAGTTCGTATGTAGATAGTTTTTTCTAGCATTTTGTTTCAGGAGGAACCATTCCCCGGATTTAGTCTTGATCATAAACTTCTCACAACGAACAGATGTCATCCATGGAAATTCTTTCATCTTGGCACAATGAGAGGCATAATATCAGATATACGAATAATTCAAACAAAGACTTAGCATAATTTAAAAGAGGATTAAAATACAACGTTGACATTTCGGTGTTCGGGACTCAGTGTTACAGAATCACGAAGTTCCTTTTCTTTACTAAACCCTGAAATCCTAAAACTCTGAAATGTAGGGCCCACAACCCCTTCACATTTCGCGTATTTTGTTTGAACGACAGGTGTTCATAAACCGCGAAACCCCGAACCCCGAAACCCCAAAATGTTGGGCCCACAGTCCCTTTGCATCTCACAATTCGACTTTTTGTGTTCATTTTGTTTATCGTCAGGCGTTCGAAAACCCCGACATTTCGAACCCAGAAATGTTGATCATTATCACGACTTGGCGCATGAATCTTTTTGTGTTCGGCGTTTGTAATCGCCGAAAACCCAATTGACCTATGTTTTTTTCACACCCTTTTTTCCTCTACTGTTTAAGCCCTTAATCAAATAGTTTGTCGGTAAAGGGCCTGAGTCAAAGTCTCTAGACCCTTATTGTTACGGAGCATTGAGTTTGCCAATTTTTTTAAAAAAAAGGGGTCATTCAAATTCATTTTCCCTCAGGCTCACATTGGGTTTGGAAGAGAGGGGAAAATTTTTCCAAAGATAAAAGGGGATGTGGTCCCGGTGGTTATAGTATAAATTTTTCTAGAAAATTTCTTCTACAGGATTGTTCTGTTCATTAGGGTAAATAAAATAATCGATAACTGATTTTTTCTTGGGTCTCATTATGCCCTAAATTCTAAATACTAGAGTTATCGCCTTGGAAACAGGCCCTATTTTCAAATGCTAGATGTTGGATCGACATACTCTAGATCTATATTACTAAATCATTTGTTCTCAATTCGACATTCCTTATAATTATTTCCAAAGTGGTTTAAATCTGCCATAGCGATTATTTAGATTGGATATAATGATCCGAGTAAAGTTTCGATTCTATATTTTTTCCTTCCAGAATAATATATGTATAGGCCTACTCAATCCAATTACTCCTAGATAGATCTGTGTGAAATTGCGATTACCAAAAATATAGCTTTTGCCTATAGACAAATTTATACTATCAAATTCACTTTCACATGGATAACTCTATTTTAGGTTGTTAATTCAAGAGGGGCAATCCAAAAATTTAATACTTGATTATAAAAATGCATACAATGAATAGATATCATCTATGAAATCCGTCTCAACTTAGTACAGTTAGATACATTACAACAAATAGATATAATCATTCACACAGTTACATTATAGCAAATAGATGCAATCATTCATACAGAGAAGGAAAGGTTTACATATCTGGAACAGTTCGCGGAAAGAGAAAAGGAACAACCACGTTCCTCCCAACCGTAGAATAGGGCAGTCAAAACTACTTGCCCGATTCACCCCCTAGCCTGACCATGAATCCATGAGGGAGAACATGGAAACTCCTCCTCCGAAATGCCTTGCAATTCCATTAGTTATCCTCTTGCCTCACACTTACTCAGCAATGCTCATCACAGCAAGGGAAACTTGGAATCCTTTCCCAGCATACTTGGCAGCGTCCTGCCTCCTCGCATATGTTATTTATTCATTTTTGCCCAAGTCTTTTTTCCCTCCTTTGGGGATTTTCGCATCTTTTCTAAATCCCTAATTTTCAGGGGCTACCAATGGCCAAATCACTGATTTTCCACTTGTAATAATCAGCCCAGAGGTAGTTCCAACATGTTCCCCACTCATGGAGTCATGGTCAACTGATTTTAACATGGTTGTTCCATTTGTCGTCCTGCAATTAATATAAATATTATGTTTTTATACAAGTGTCATAGTCAAAATAGTTAGTTGAGTCCAAACAGATCTATGCCCAACAGTCACAATAATTAATTACAATATCAAATTCGAAATTCGGAATTGCCATAAATGGCAACAATTCCCCAAATTCGAATTTACTAAAAACGAAAATAAATTTCCAGCAAATTTAAATCTCAAAAAATATTTTATTTTTGGGGATGTCACATCAAGACTTTTGCATAGAACATGGTAACACAATTTGTAATAAATCCTTCATCATTTTTTAAATATGCATTCAAATATTCTTTAGTATTTTTTATTCTAAGCCTGAGAGAAGAAAAGCTTTTCGCCAAGTCCCATATATCCAAAATAAGTGACATTATTTTCTTTATATTTTCCTCCACAAAATCTGAAGTAGCAATGAGTAAGACTGGGATTCCTTTCAATATTAAATTTGACTCAGGGGTTCTTTGAAGAATTCTGTTAGGTTGAACCATAGAAACAGGTGTGGCCAATATAGGTGGAGGCATAAAATTTCTTCCAATTCTTTGATTCTTTCTTTAAGCTTGATATTTTCTTCCTCCACATCAACTATTGAGACATCTAGTGCATCCCCTGTAACCTTATGAATTGAAGATAATTTTGATGGAAGCATATCTCTGAGATCAATTGTGGAACAAAATTTTCCCTTTTTATTCTTCGAAGTTATTTCAAAGATTAATTTCTTTGAAGACTTATCAATTAATGAATTATGTACAGAACATTCTTCATTAGAAAAGAGTTCATCTAGGATAACAAGTGAAAAAACAAACTGTATATTATATTCTACCCGTTCCTCTTCGTCCGGGAAATGGATATTTTCAATATCAACATCTAAATCTATATCATCAATCGAAATATCATTCTCAAGTATGTTTTGTTCTTCCCATCCGTGTTGATAATTAATTCTTTTCCTTTTCACTTTCAATTTACGAGGGTTTTCTAAATTTCCTTGAGGTCGATTTTTCTCTCCATCATCGCCTAAAGTATTATTTGAGGGTTTTCTTTGTTGAGATGTTGTAGACTAAGAATTTAATTTAGGAAACACTCTTCTATCATAAATAGTGGGAGACTAGGAACTTATTTCAGCTGAGGGTTTTCCTCTTTTCTTACAATGCTCTGTAGTACTGACTATGGTCTCTATATCACCAAAAATTTTCTTCGTATATTGAACAAGAGGGTCATGGATTTCACTTTATTCTTCTCCAAATATAAGGGTATTAACTACTGCAAGGCTTAATCTGATTGATATCATATGGTTATAAAAACGGTGGTTAGAATCAAACCCCCTAATTTCTTCTAAAATTTTTAGATTATATTGGTCAAAATATGAAGCATATTCATCAATCTTTGAATTCCTCTCAACATATTTTCATGGACTTTCCAAGGGAAAGGAATAATTTTTTTTTCCTTTTTTCATAAAAAACATGGAACCGTAATTTATATTTTCATGCTACCTCTATAATAAACAATTTATATTTTCGTGCTACCTCTATAATAAACAATTTATCCAACACATAATAAGGAAGGAAGAAAGGTTTGTCATGAGAACAAAAAATATTGATGATGTTATAATCGTCCATTTTCTCGAGAACTCCCTTTTTATTTAGAAAAGCGGATGCTTCCAATGAAATTCTAGAAGTATCCTCTCCAAAGAGAAATTTCTTGAATTCAGACACAAAATCATTATATACTTCATAAAAGTAGTGAATAACCTTTTGTCTCCAGAGAGCATGATACCACATAGTCATAGGGTAAACCTTTGAATTTATCCTCATTTCAATACTTAGGCCTTTAAAAATATGGTAGTATGTAATGGAAAATATTAGATAAGAAGTCGTGTAGAACTTTTTCTCATTCTTAAAATTCATTAATTGTGCATAAATTTCATTAGATACAATCTTCGCCCAGTCGAAGACAACATTTTCGTATAGATTAAAATGTATAATATATAGATCCAGTTGAGGGATACTAGTTGTAGAATATTGACGAGTGATTCTTGTAAAAAGCCAAACAATTTCTTGGTAAGGGTCTTTCAAAGAACTAACCTGAATTCTAGATAAGTCTTGCGGTATTGTTGTAGGGTCTTGCAAATATTCCTACAGAAGTTATATTTGATTATTTCTTCCTTTCAAAAACTTTCTAGGATCATCTCCTTTGTATGTTATATTCAGATCTGGTAATTTCAACATTTTCTTGAATACTGAAGGCGCCAATGAAATAAGGGAACCATTTTGTATTGGAATTGTCCTTCTATTATGAACATATTTGTCTATGCACCAAGTGATAATATATTTATAGTAGAAAACTTCATTTACACAACCAGCCAAGGATATCCCTGATTTCCAAACCTTATTGTTGTCTCTATCTGGCGATGTTGAATAATACCAATATGATATCGACCAATGGTAATTGTGATCTTATCTAGAAAACATAGTCAAAGTATCCCTGTAGAAGTGTTGTTTTCTCTCAACCATCTTTACTACGTTGATGAACTTCTTTATAATACTACTTAGAACAATGATAAAATCTCGTTCAATAATATTTGAATCCTATTTTCAATGGAAGAGTTAATATGGAATAAATGTAATTTCCTCGAGAAAAATTTCATTAATATCACATTTTTCAAAATTTAATTTTAGCAGTTAAGTCTATAATATCAACATTAAATTTATCTCGAGAAGTGTGAAATAAATGGGACACGCCATTGTATGGATTTGGGGTGCAATAAATATTCAAATGAAACTGCAATTCTTCCAACCCATGAACCCATCATGAAAGAAAAAATGGTTCAGTGTTGATACCTCTTGGACAAACTTACAAGAAATGAAAGATACATAATTATGATTCTGCGAGTCCCTGAGTCCATGATGAAAGAAAAATGAACTAAGTGTTGGAAACAGGTTTATGGAAGGAACAAAGATATACAACGAGTTTGAAATTCTTCCAACCTCGTAATTCATGAATATAATAAAGTGAGTAAGTATGGTAGAATATGTAGGCTATACAAAAGTGAAGTGAAAATGGTAGGACACATAAATCTTGTAGGATCACAACAAGCTTAGAAGAATAAATTTTATGTATGAAAGAGTGAAAGAAAAGAAAGGTATAGGGGTGAACAATACCATACATTAAGAAACAATGGATGGAGTGTGAAGCGCCCCAGGGAAAACTCTTGCCTCATCCATTTTATAACAAGAAGAAAATCCACAAATGTTTGTATGTGTTACCCAATGTTATCGAGAAAGAAACAATATCAACTTTAGCAACATAAGTTTAGAGAACTTATTTGATCCATGACCTACTCTCGATTTGAATTAAACATTCTGTGAGATAGAGAGGTGAATAATTCCCCTTAAATTCTCCCCCCTGGCCTCCTAGGGGGACTTCCTTGTGAGGCCCCATCAAAGTAGGCCCATGGAAGGCCTATATTTGTTTCTTTTGAAATAGACTACCTTACATTTTGTTTTTTATAGATCTGTGGAAAAGTGGATAGAGCATTTATATCTTGTATAGCACATTTTAGGGGTGAAGTATCCTTGTCCTAAACCATATTTTTGTTTTTGTCCAACCAAACTCCCCATGCAATATTTAATGGAAGAGCTATATAATTTATCATACACTAGATCCTAGGAACCTCCTTGATGGAATTTCCAACTCACACATTTTTTATATCTATCATTTGTGCCACTTCTTTCCATACCTACTTTGCAAAATAGAAAGACATGATAAGATGTTAGTTTGTTTCTTCATCTTGTTTGCGTAAAAAACAACATCCACGACATTAAAATTTTTGCCTTTGCAAAGAATCCCATGTAAGAGATTAATTTTTCAAGAGAAACCACATGGATATTTTGGTTTTTCATAGAAATTTAAACTTCTAAAATAATTTGCACCACCAAAATTGTGTATCTTCTCCACCCTCTCTACCCAACTCTTTATATCCAATTCTTGGAATGTAGTCCCCTATTAGATTTAGTGACCATACAATATGATCATCTTCATCCCTTAGTCTTACAAAATAGGATTTTGGGTTGTTGGTATACCTTTTCCGAGTGTTTTCATCTTCCACCCTTACTACAACCTCCCTCCAAATAAGCCAATTATATTTCCAGAAGGTAGTCATATTCCATATAGCTATATCTATTAACATATAAATCCCCAATCTCTTAGATCTCAAATCACCTAAGGAGGTAGCTTGTGCAAGTCTCCACTTCTTATCTGGGTGTATAATCCAATTTGAATTTTTCTTCCCTTCCCAACCTGCCAAACAAACCAATTTCCAACCTAAGGTAATGTTGTAATAATTTCTTTCAATATAGTAGGGGCATTACATAGTCTCTTCATAGGATTACTAGCACATTATTCCATAGATTCAGGGGCTATATACTTAGCACCAATCACTTGAACTCAAAACCATTCACCTTATATGAAATTCCAAACATTATTTGTAGCTAAAGCCTTGGAAAATAGGAAATATTATTTAATCCCCAACCCCATTGTGCCTTTGGAACTGTAGATGTTTTCTAAGAAACTAGATCAATTTCTTTTGTTACTTGATCCTCTAACCAATTTTTTTTTTAACACAACCTTCTAATCGATTGTAGAACACCTATTGGAATCCATTCAAATGAAAACCACTACAATGTAATTTCTCCTAGAACAAATTTTACCAAAACTAGGCGCTGCCCTCTAGGTAGCCACGGATTACAACAAAGGTTTAGAGTTTTGTCCACCTTTGTTATCGACCTTTTCCAATCTCACTTTTTATACAAATTTTCCGTTAAATGGAATCCCAAATATTTTATACATGTCTCTAAATCATCCATATTGTAAGGGAACATATAAGTGATGAAATTCCTTTCCATATGAGAGAATCTCCAAAGATATATCGATGATTTTTCTATGTTTATCATCATTCCATGGCTATGTAGAAGAATTCAACAATTTCTTTGAGCTTCTCAACCATTCTCCTATTTCCTTCATAGAGTATGAGTATGTTATATAAAAACAACAAATGTGTGATCTAACAAGAATTTCCTACACTTATTACTTTAAATATTCCATTCCCAATGTTTTCATTTAGATATCTACTCAATCTTTCAACTACTAATAGAAAAAGTAGTGGAAACATTGGAAACCCATTTCCAAGTCCCCTTTCTAGCCTAAAGAACGGGGTTTCAACAACATTTATGAGAGTAAAAAATGATATACATGTGATACAATTTATCATCCAAGAAACAAATTGGGGACAAAACCTTGAATGAATAATAATTAATCTTAAATAGAGCCAACTTACACACTCATTCACCAAAGGAACCTCTGATATTCGTTTGCACACCAATTAATAGAGTCAGTTACCAATAAAAAAACTTGAAATCATTCAATATCATTAATCACACCAAAATATTAATTTACAAAGATAGGTAATATGTGATCAATGAGTCCCAAACCCCTAGCTTGGGTTGCGTGGAGGCCTAAAAATTCCCTTGTTGGTAGCAATATGTGAGTCTAAAGTGTGAAATTCATATGCTACAATATGTTAGTGTGTTAAAATATTTGACTACAAGTATCAATTGGCGAGGTTGGGGAAGGAGAAGTACATTTTTCTCTTACATCATCTATTTTTTTTTTAAATGTTGTAACTCCTACAACCTATGAAGGTTTTATAATATCAAAGGTTAAATATTTCTTGGAAGAAATTGGTGGTGATTTTAGTATTATCAATGAGTGGCATTGTCAACCTAATCCAAAATATTAGAAGGTATGTTATATCAACATGGCTAAGTTGGTAAACCCGTACAAAGGAATGGCATGGAGTTTTTCTCATTGGTAGGGAAAAAACCCTTAATAGAATTAAGAGGTGTGTTATCTTATTTATTCACTACACCTTATACAAGAATAAAATCTTTGATTGGGGTGAAATAATGTCTAATGAGATATCACACTAGTTATAAGAGGACCAAAAGATTTCATATGTCACCATACTTGCTAGTTATAAGAGGACCAAAAGATTTCATATGTCACCATACTTGGTTCTTGCTTTGGTTTTCTATGATTCTTTTGAAAATATTATACCCCAAGGTGATATGATCTCATAGGTAGGGTTTGTACAGATATGGTACCCTATTTTTTTGGAGGCACAAGGCCTCATTTTATTTTTCCATAATTTAAGAGGCCTTTGTTGGGATATTTAGGAAAACGGTGATAAGTAGTGAACCTAAGTGATTGAAAAACAAATCTTGGGATTTATTGGTGGATAGGGTTGAGTTTTTCTATGAAGAAAAATATACCTATATCATAATCTATGGATTGAATGGGAAACCCTATTATATTATAGATTCTTTATGTTACCTATCACTTTAGATAGAAGTTTGAGGTAGTATTCAAAATGTTTAATTTTCTCCATGATAAGAATAATATGAAATTCCTCTTTGTTCCCTTTAAATTTGTGGAAGTTAGGCTTGAGGGTTGGTTCCTTCCAACATAAAGGAAGTAAAATCTATCCCAACATATCTTATAGAAAATTAATTTAAATGTTGAGCCCCAATTTTATTAAATTAGAAATAATAAGGAAAAATATAAACTAAGAGACTATAATTTATTATTATGAAAGTGTTAATATTAGTCTTTCTAAATTGCAAAATTAGATTCTAAAAGAGTGAATATTGGTTTTCAAAAGTGTGAATTTCAAATAACTTCAAATTGAAAAAGTGCAGATAATTTTGATTCCAAAAGTGTCTATTTTTATTCCAGAAGTGTAATTTTCAATTATGATGATGTGAATTTTGGAATAAAAAATTGTCAATTTCATTTCTAAAATAGTGAATTGAGATTCTGAAAGTGTCTATATCTAATTTATACAATGGGTGTTTAGATTTCAATATTTTAAATTTTTTCCTCATGCACGTATATAATAGTTGAATCTAAGATAAGGTATTTTTGTCAACACATTATTTTGTATATGCATGTGTAATCTTACTATGGTACCCTCTTCTTAATATATCAAGATTGAATATACATAATACAATAAATATAGGTAATACCAATCATTTCATTCTAGCATTGTAGTTTTTCATAAATATTTAAGGAAATGCACAATAAGGTTCCAAATAAACAAAGAGATGACTACGATTCCATCATTTTTACCAACTCCATAACCTAAACTCCAATTGACCTTCAATAGATTTACCTTAAGTAATACACATTAGTTAAATCCATTAGGTCCAATTTATAAATTCTTAAATAATACAAAAGCATTAAAAATGACAAGTATGGAAGTTATTCTCTTGATTAATGTCTCATTTATTATCCTCACTCGCTCTCCTAACATTATGTCCCATCTATTCATGTTATGATTGTTAGCCATGATGATCCTACAATACTTCTAGATGTAGTCTTTTCGATGATTAATTAGAAGAATAAATATATTTTAGAATTATTGTACATAGACACTTGTCATCTTCACGTTAATTATGTTATAAGATTTCAATATTAAATTTAGATTAAGAGACAAGAATGAAGAGATTATTTAATATCTCTTCTTTTCATGTGAGGTCAATTCAGTTTGTAATCCTTGCATCAATAATGTAATTTTTTTCCTTATTAGTAAAATTGTGTGTCGGAGGACACTCTAGTATCATAGTGGTATTAGAGCTTACTATTGTAATGTAATTAGGGAGTATAGTATGGGGTATCTAGGGAGGTACCCAAGAGGATAATGAATGTAATGTGGTCATATAATGGAATATGTACCCAAGAGGATAATGAATGTAATGTGGTCATATAATGGAATATGACCACTATGTAATTAAAATGAATTAATATAATAATAAGGAGTAGCCATCATAGACACCTGAGAATACTCACGATAAAACATAAATACATAGGAATAACATTGTATTCAATATTCGTTGAATTTTATTGTCCTTTAGGAAAAATGGATTGTGGAATGGTTCCTTCCATTAGGAGTAATTTATGGTGTTACCCTACCTTAAGGGTTATTGTCTCTATATTCTTGTGTTGTTTATGGTGAATGATTTGGTATCTTGGGTGTTCAAGGGTTTATTTTTGAAGTTAAGGGATATATTTTCTCTTATGTCTTTGAATTTTTACTGCAAGTGGAATGAGTTCTCTTTCTTGGGCATGAAGTGGGAGAATTTTTGGGCACAAAGTAAGAGATTTTTTTTTCTTTGCAGATTTTTTGATGAAAAAAGGAGGATGGCATAATTTAGGTAAAGTTATGAAATATTTTGTGAATAATTTTATGGAACAAACCATAGATATGAATTCCTCTAAAAAAATACCCAATTTCAAATAAAAAATCATTCAAAACAGAGTCTAGGAAGTGGAGATATCATTGATTTAAAATCAACATTTCATTTTGGGTTTTTTTGGTGACAATCGCAAATTTCACAAATTGGATATCTTTTAATAGACTGCATAGATTTCAGTTGAACTAGTGCTAGTATATCCAAATAATCCATGGAATTTCATAATTGGGATCATAATTTCCCATTCGAGAAGTTTAACAGAAGTTATGATCATTTTACATTTTCTACTTGAATCCCTAACCACATAAAGGAGTCCCATTTAAAAGTACAAGCTAGTTATTCAAATCCCTAGTTTTAGTTAAGGGTTTTCTTTTCGAAGAAATATGTATTTCTCAAGAAAATTTTATGGTACTAGTATTAAAGAATTTATGAATAAAACTATAATTACCTAGATATTGAATATCTGAATCCATTCATTATCTTTAAGATTATGCTACAATAAGGGGGCACTTAATCGATGATGAAAATATGGATGATCTTACTATTGGAATACTGAGAGGGGTGGTGAATCAATATGGGCACAACTAGTACTTTTAGTCACAATAGAGAACCTACAAAAAATATCACGAGCATTCTATATATCATCAAAATCATAATTCAATGCATAGACAACACATGAACACAATACACCAGAATTTTACATGGAAATCCAATGCGGGAGAAACCACTATTTATGATTTTCTTATTTATCAAAGAGTACATCCATTGGAAGCACCAACATCCTATTTATCCAGCTACAATTCAAAGTATGATCCAACCCACTATTTATAGGTTGCAACCTGAAGGAAGCTCCAACTCCTTGATTTATCGGCTCCAATCAGAAGGAAGCTACAATCCCCTTTCATTGCCTTGTCCAAACACCCTAACATATAAATGTAAACCAATCTGTCACTACCTCTATTTCTATAACTTATAACCTGTTCTTGTTGATGTTTCAGATACTTCTATTGCTACTACTGATTTTGATATCTCATCAAGATTGCAACCACACATACCTCATACTAATATCCACAAGAGAGTTCTCCAAATCAAATGATTATGAATCACTAAGACATATATGTTCTTGATTTCCTCAGAATACACACCCTAACATGCACATGAAGACATACCTTCAATCTATAGTTGACCTGGGTTTTAGATCTCTTATCTTCAAAAACTTTTCTTCACATGTCCATGACCCATACACTACCTGCTCACGGATCTTAGTGCTTTTCCCCACTACAACTCACATATTTTCGCTCTTTTCCTCATAAAACCCATGTATTTACTTAAACAACATGGATTTGTAACTTTTTTTCTTTACGCTCGGCTCTTGCAAAACTCTTCCTTCATTGGACTTCACTAACCTCAACTCACTACCTCAAATCTTCCAATCTCTATTCATACAAGTGATCTTCCAATTGACTCTTCTCTATGTTTTAAAGAGGATCTCATGATGACATGAAACTCACATATGATCTCGTGATGACATGCAACTGATATGCATCTTATTAAAATTTTTTTACAGTTACTTTAACAACTTACATGCAACTTGTTAACTTCTGTTTACAACAAGTTTACCTTGACATGCAACTTGCTAACTTCTGTTTACAATTACTTTAACATGCAACTGACATGAATCTTGTTAACTTCTGTTTACAACTACTTTACCTTGACATGCAACTTGTTAAATTCCTTTTCAAGGGTTGACACCAATGACAACCAATATTTCAACAATTAATGACAACCAATGTTTCAACAACTAATCTTTCAACAATATCCACCTTTGGCATTGGTGGAAACACTTAGACACAACAATGGAAACACTCATGTTCATACTGGCTCCACCTATATTCATGCCTCTTCTCTTTGTTTCCATGCCTCTTTTTTTTCTCTCCCCATTTGACATTGATGGAAAATGGTGACTTCTCGTTGGGGCTACTCCCCTAGTCTATAAGCCTATGATATCTACTGATGTTTCTCTTCATTGTGCTTCCTCATGTAAATATATGATAAAACACATTCAAAAATCATTCAAGTATTTCATGATTACTACTTCTCTCCCTCTGTCTTATTGTGCCAACTTCCATGTAGATCATTGTGGGGATGAAACTACTCCAAGTTTCTTTCGAAGATACTTAAAAGTCTCTCTCGGAAGAGGTTTGGTGAAGATATATGCAATTTGTTCTTTTGTCCCAAGATACTCTACCTTGATGTTCTTCTCTATAACCTGTTCCCCTAGAAAGTGAAACTTCATTGGAATGTGTTTCATCTTGGAATGCATCATTGGATTATTAGAGATACGTATAACATTTTTATTATCACAGAATATCAGAATAGACTTATCATATTCCACTTGTATGTCCTTCAAAGTTTTCTTCATACAAAGAACCTATATACAACATGTTGTTGCTACATTATAATTTGATTCTGTTGTGGACAATGATACTAAAGATTGTTTCTTTCTCAACCAAGATACCAGACAATCACCCAAGTAGAAGGTTGTTCCACTTGTACTTCTTCTATCATCAATAATTCCTTCCCAATATGAATATGTGTATACAACTAGAGATACATCATTTCCTTTTGGTTACCACAATCCATAGTCTTTTGTTGCTTTGAGATATATGAATATTCTCTTTACTGTCATAACATGTGTTTCCTTCAGTGTTTCTTGAAATCTTTCCACTTGTCCAACTTCTTTAATCACATTTGGTCTTGATGTTGTCACATAGAGTAAAATTCCATCCTTGGATTTATTATCTTTCCTCAATTTACAACTAGTCTACATGCGAGTACTTACAAGATTGAAATCTACCATTCCAAAATTATTTAACATTTATTTTATATACTTGGTCTAGGATATGAAAATACCTTTATTTTTCTAACATATGCAGAGTCCCAAAAATAAATACAACTCACCAAGTAATGAAATTTTGAAATCATTCTGCATGTCTTTAGCAAATTTTCGACTCATCTGCTCATCATCACTTCCAAAAATAATGTCATCAACATAAACTTCAATTATCAATATACTATATTGATATACCTTTATGTAGAGATTTTTGTCTACATTATCTTTCATGAACCCTTTCCATTGTATATATATGTCCAATCTTGAATACCATGCTATGGAGGCTTGTTCGAGTCCATATAGTTCCTTCTTCATCAACATAAACTTCAATTATCAATATACTATATTGATATACCTTTATGTAGAGATTTTTGTCTACATTGTCTTTATGAACCCTTTCCATTGTAGATATATGTCCAATCTTGAATACCATGCTATGGAGGCTTGTTCGAGTCCATATAGTTCCTTCTTCAATATACAAACATAATCTTCCTTTTTTGAAAGTATAAATCCTCGTGGTTGTTCGATGTAGACTTCTTCTTCTAGTTCTCTTTTTAGGAAGTCTGATTTTACAACCATCTAATATACTTTTATTTTGTTAGAACATTCATAAGCCAAGATCAATCTCATTGCTTCCATTATGGAAACTGGGGAAAATGTTTCTTCAAAATCTATTCCTTCAACTTGAGCATATCCCTTTCATACTAACCTTTCTTTATTCATGGTTACATTCCCATCCTCGTTCAACTTGTTTTTGAATAACCTTTTTGTGCCAATAATGTTCTTATTCTTATGCCTTGGAATAAGTTCCCATGTTTCATTATTCTCTATTTGATCCAGTTCTTCTTCCATAGATTTCATCCAGTGTTCATCATTGTTGGCTTCTTCAAGACTATTGGGTTCAACTGTGGATAAAAATGATAGATGTTTTTGTCCTAGTGAATGGAATTTTGTTTGGGTTTCAACTCCTTCATATTTATTTCCAATGATCTATTTTGGTGGATGATTTTCTTGCACTCGCCGGCTAGGATTTTTGAGAGATTTCTGAATATTTTTCTGGTCATCCTTCTTTTGCTCTACTTCTAGAAGCTCTTATTCTTCCTCCGCTTCTGCTTCTTCTACTTCTTATTTCAAATCATCTTTTCCTTCATTCTCTATTGAGTATTTTCCTTCTTCTTTGGGCTTTCGTACACTTGTCTCATCAATATGTACATTTATGCTTTCCACTATTCTATTGAGTCTTTGATAGAAACATTTGTAAGCCTTGTTCTTGCTTGAGTACCCGACAAATATTCCTTTTTCAACTCGAGAGTCAAATTTTCCAATCATGACATATTTTCTTTTGATATATCACTTGCTTCTAAATACTCTAAACTCCTTCACATTTTTTGGTATTCCTTTCCATATCTCATAGGGAGTCTTATCACTATTACTTCTAAGAATTATTATGTTCAAGATATGAACTGTTGTATGTACTTCCTATGCCCAAAATATGTCACCCAACTTGGAATATTTCAACATGGTTTTGTCCATTTCTTGTAATGTTATGTTCTTTGTTTCAATGACTATGTTTTGATGAGGTGTCCTGACTATTAAGAATTAAATTTTTATTGTATGTTCACCACAAAAGTCCATGAATTGTTTCAATGTAAACTCTCCACCATTATCTAGTCTCAAACATTTGATTTTCAAGTTTGTTTCTATTTCAACCATCACTTTGTATATATTGAAGTGGTCGAATGCCTCTGACTTCTTCTTGAGAAAGCAAGAAGAAGTAAAATCAACCATTATCTTGTAAAATCAAGCTCCCTCTCAGGAGGTAACCTTGGTAACTCGTTCGGAAAAACATCCTTAAATTCTGACAATACCAGGTATTGATCTAATGAGGGTCCCTTACTTTCATTCACTGCTTCCACTACATATAGTCGACACCCTTGCCTCAAGCATTGCTTAACACAAAGAGTAATGACACCTTTCTCCGTACACCTTGGATCTCTGCTGGTATTCCTTCATTGTCGACACAAAGCACCCTTTTTGTGAAACAATCTACCAAAGCTCGATGAGCTTCTAACCAATCCATTCCAGTGATTAGGTCATACATCCCAAGAGCGGTGACGTATACCTTCAACCTGGTAGTACACACTCCCAAGTCTACTATACAATTATCAACGTTAGGTCCTACCGCTTGTTTTTCCCCTGAAGCCATCTCGACTTGTTTAAAGTCATCATGCTCGTAGGTTGCCAACCCACTCTTTTCTAATGCAGATGGTGAAACGAAACTATCTGTAGCACCAGAGTCAAACAAAATCTTAACATTGATATGATTTAGTGTACCTAATGAATCCACCACTGTGGATTGATGTTATGCCTATAAATTATTAATCGTTGTGTAAATTTGGTGGCTGCCACTTACTCTTCCCATCGGGGCCTTTCCTTCTCTATGCACAAATCTTGATTGTAACTCTGGGCAGTCACGCTGGTAATGGGGTCCTCCACATCCCCAATAGGTAACCTGAGATTGAACCTGCGCACTGTTTTGTGACTGTCTCTGAAATGAGTTCCTTTTCCTGGAACCCCTGCCCCTACTGGTTGCTCCCTGAGATGGTCGTGGACCTGCCTGCATTGTTGGTGATGAATGAGATGTTGCACTCACTGCCATTGAAATCCCTGCGGCTATTGTCCTTGGTGCGACTCTATTACCATATGGAGGTGGCCTCGAGCCCCCTCCCCTGGGAAATTTCCTAAGGGCCTTCCCTACAAATCCAAGACGATACGGAAAGGTCGACCTTGTACCTCTGGTTAAGTTCATGTGTTCCTTCGCATAACGCACATTTCCACTACTTATGCTACTAAAGACGGTTTCCACATCCGTACCATAGCCCTTATCTTAGGGTTTAACCCATAGACAAAGCGTTATGCCTGTCGTTGGTCATTATCCATGTATGAGACATATTTGACCAATTCCATAAACCTGATCTCATATTCTTCTATGGTCCTATTTCCCTATACTAAGGCATGAAACACTCCTACTTGTTGTTCCTCATAGTAATCTAGTAGATATTTCCTTCAAAACCTCTCCTCAAAAAGTTCCAAAGATATGGTGTCCGAGGTAAGATGCAGTTGCCTTTCCAGGTTGCCCCACTAGTTCAAGGCACTGTCAAGATTAACTGAAAAATTGCTATCTTCACCTTTGAAGTGGACACATAGTATCTTAAGGTGAAACACCTTGTCATGCCTTCCAACCATGACTTGACAAGTTCACTGGTACGACCCCCGACAAAATCCGAAAGTTTGATCTTTTTCATTTCTCTAGTGATGTCTTTAGGTGGAGATGCTCCCCCTGAATCCCTCGATTCTTTTGGATTACCCGTTCCAGATGGTGGGGGCTCCACTTCGATCCCTGTTGGTTGACGCATCTCGTTTATGGCCTCCAAAGAGTGCAGTATGAGAGCTAGTTCAGGAGATGGTGGTGGCGGGACTGGCGGTCCCTGGGACGATGCCCCTCTGCCTCGATTTCCTCGAGTCCTAACCATATTGTATGATTTAACTTGCATCAACCAAATTTTTCAAGGTGAGTTCAAGGAAATTTCACATTGCGCAACTTAAACTAGAAAACAGGGTTAGGCATAAGTTTTTTTTTTACTTGTCTCTAAACAGACGTTACTCTCTTTAGGGGAGGTGGCTAGGTTAGGGTTAAAGCATCTAAGCTTGATGTCTTCGCCTAAGAAAACTGTTGACCCTCTCACCTGGTAGTTACGCTAGCACTATACCACACTCGCTACAATTCATTAGATCCCTTATATGGTTCTTTCTATTATACCCCTATTCTACCCTGACTATTTTCCATAACATGCATCAAACTCCCACTACTCTACAAGGACTTTTAACCTGTAAATTATAAAGTTACACTATTACATTCATTAATCATGTGGATATATATATGATTAATAATCATAGGTTTTAAACCTATTATTAACATTAAAATTTTATAATGTTAATACGTTGTGCACAAAATGCTCCCTTGCGGGCTTGGTGCTTGGCTTGATGGTTGAGGGCATGGAACTCAATGCTTGGTTGACTTGGATAATTGGAGATTATACCTCGGGATAGTACTTTATAACTATTGATAATTTATTTATTTATATATATAAACTTATTTTGTAAAGACTCATGTGTGGCACGTTGGTGTTTGGTTGCTTTCCTAGGCTTGGACTATGGTGAGTGGTCGTGGGTTCAAAACCCATCCTTCCCAATATATATATATATATATATATATTCCCTCCATTCATTGTTAATTTCCCATTAACTATAACTAATCCTCCATTAATTATCCTTGATAATTATTAATCCTCCATTAATTATCTTCCATTTTTAATTATGACTCTTAT
>ML779481.1:590049-600521 GCA_009831015.1 Picea engelmannii | reverse complement strand
TATTTTTTTATGTATAACTTATAATCTTTCTTTTTTTTAATATCCTTTCTTTTTTATATATTACTCTTATATATATCTAAATATATATATATATAATTGAACTAAACGTAACTAATAACCTAGTAAGTAAATAAATAGAAATAAAAAAAAAAAAAATTAAATAAAAACAATTAAAAAAAAACATCAATTATCCTTGGGCATCATCGGACCTCGCATGAGGCCCACGTGCCCCCTCCCTCTTTTCCCGCCTGTTCAAGACAAAATAAAATAATAATAAAGACAACAACTATTCAAACCCTAGCAAACCCTCATCCCGAACATACTTCTGCATTTTCTAACTCCAACACACGATATTTTTGTTGTTCTTGCCGCTCTGCTTGTGGTATTTCTCTCATATCTTGCTGGTTTTTTTTTCAGTATCATGTTGATTAATTCCATTATCTACAACATCAATTTCCTCCATGAAACCTTTGTATAGTGCAATATAGACACGTTCCACATCAGACTGGTTCACATCCAAACGAAGATCCCTAGATACTTTTCCCCTCCCAAAGTGCTTGTACACAAGGCTAGCAGTACTCAGTTTTGTTCTGAAACCATGTCCAAAATATTGATCAAAGCTTTTCTGGTGGGTATTTGCATTGGAAGAAAAACCTGGGCGCGTGGGTTAGGGGACTCTGTCCAAATCTTGGGTAACCACTGTTGGCGCGTTGGCTATTTGGGCCTTTGTGAAAGCTCTACTCTCCTCTCTATCGGTCACTGGATTCGTTTTGCAAAAAGAATGCCCCTAGTGAGCTATTCCTCATGGTTCAATGCACTGGTAAGAATCTCCTTCATTAATATTTTTTTTTTGTTTTTACATGGTATTATATATGTATAAATTTATATTTTTCTTTTTGTTGTGCTCGCAATACTCCTTCGCATCTCTTCCTTGGTGTTCTATGTGTGGTGTAAAGCCTTTGTTTGATGGGCGTTGCATGCGGTTGGGTGCTTGGTCTCGACTTTGGTGTATTGTGTTGTTAACCCGCATTGTGTTGTGGAGTGTGTTTGACATCCTGTGGACTTTGGATCTCAGTGCTTGTCTTAGAGACTGGACCTATGGGATCCAATGTGTTCTGTGATGGATTGCATGTTATCTCTTTGGTAAATGACTTGCTTTGTTGATGACTGCAGGTGCATGGATCAATTTATGAAGAAAAACTCTTGGTGTTGAGCTTGGCCTTGGTCCAATCTTGTAACTCGTTTGTGCGTAGGCTTTGAATGCTGACCCATGTTATGTTGTAGGTGCACGGTGGGGGTTAGCTCAATTGGGAGGGCACCCCAGCTAGATATTTTTCCCTACCTATATCACTGCATAGAGGATGTAGGGTAGAAAATTGACTCGCTGGACTCAACCCGAACACGTTTCTAATTGGCTCTGGAAAAGAGGGTCCTTTGGAGATCGACCTGGTTGGATATGGCTACCCAGGCACTCGACCGCTATTGAAATAAATGTGGGCCCCATACCGTGTGCAGATGGACCCCTGTCTATAGCCTTTGGAGATCGGTAAACAATAGGGAGAGATTAGGAGGGGAGAGCACTCTAGAGATGCACTCAGCCGAGAAAGGAAGAAAGCGACTGAGCTGGTATGTACTGGTAAATGAGAAATGCACGATCGAATCCTATAGGGGCTCTCAACATGTACAGAGAGGAAGAAAGAAAGAAAGACCAAACATTTCCTTTGTCTAGGGATAAAGGAACTATAACTGACTGATTATCTCTGGGAGAGCATCATTATGAACCGCCCCTCGTGGAATAATGCTTGGTACGTGCTGCCTTGTGCATTGGCTGCATTTGGGCGTTGAGATTTGTGGTGTGACTTGTTAATTTGTATGGTTTTGGCATGTAACTTTGAGTGTAGATATCAGTGTTGGATTTACTTGTTTGCAATTTTTATTTTTTTTTACTTGACCATGTGATCTTGTTTTGAGTTCTTGCACTAGGTATTTTTTATTAAATTGTTTTGCATTAGATATCCTTAGAATCACAATATTCATCCATATTGCCGAGGGCTATAACTATAGAGTCGCAATCTTCAGCCATATTTCCGAGGGCTATAACTATCCCACCAAGTCACATAGAATTCCAAGCACCAAGCTACCAAGGAGGAAGGGATCAAGTCCTGAGCACTATGCGTTCTGTAAACCTTTACCCTCCCCATGGGATCTCAGGTGCTTTGTGTTACTTCCTGCTACATCTATGACGAGAGTGGAATAATGGTATGAGCACATTAGTGGTGATGCATTAGTAGACCTGTGTTAAGTTCAAGTTTAAACTTTGACTAATGTTATTCTCTGCAATCAAATTGGTTTCTTAGTATGTTTGGTAGTGCTCCACTATACTATTGTATTATTCTCAGCGGTAGTGGGTGTGGTTTATAATTTTCTAATATACAAATCCATTCCAGTGTTTTGTAATCTTTGAAATGTTTTTTTTTTTAACTTTTGAATGTAAGTACCCCATGCCATTTTCAGTAGGGATTGTATAAGGAGAGGTGTTTGTGTAAGGATTCTTCCCATCGACCACCATATACTACGACTTTATTTATCTTTTTTGTTTTAGATACTGTATAATGCTAATTTTATTTTAGAAAAGTAAGTAAATAAAAAGATTAAGTAGAGGTTTCTAACAAGTTTATTTATTTATTTATTTTTCAGGTTTGCAGGTGAAAAGGCGTTAGTTCTAAAGAAGGAAAATTCAGTTGTAGGTAGGCCCTTAAGGATCCAGTGCTTCAAACTGAAGCTTTGATACCATGTGTAGGAACCTAATTAACTAAGCCTAATAAAATTCACAAATCTAACATAAAATTTCTTTCAATTTAAAAGCAATTTCATTATTAAGCATATAAGTAAATTCAACAGCATGATGTTAACCACCTAACACAGCATAATCATCCTGAAAATACATACCTCTGACTGATGTTATTCCTCCTATCTCTGTCTGTCCTTGCTGCTCTTCCCAAACTCTGCCCAAAACCGAATCTTTCCTCCTTGCCAGTTAGGAACATAGCCTATCTGGCTCTGTAGCTCTAGTATTCCATGAGGATTCCTAGCCCCCGAGCCCAAAACTCCCAGCAACCTAGTGCACCCCTATAATAGTCCACCCCAAACTCCAAACTAGAAAAATGTCCCAAATAAAAAATACAGTCCCTGCTCTCCAAAATGCTCCCTTTCCCCCAAAATTCCAAAAGTCCTTCTCCTGAATGCCTCTGCCCCCTCATATCCTCCTCCCATTCACCACCTCTGCCTTCATTTAATTCCACCAACCTTATCCCTCCATTCAATACCTTATCCCTCCATTCAATACCCTATCCATCCATTCAATGCCTTATCCTTCATACGTTAAGTTTTCTAATAAATAAATTAAAATTGATTAAGCCTTTAATTCGTTACCCAAACACTAATGAGTTAATTAATTAATTAATCAACATATATTAAACAATAAACAATAATTAATTATTATTTATCTAAAACACATTAGGATAGTTAATTATTTAATTAATTATACTTGATAAATTTTAAGCAATCATTTAACTAGGGTTGTTACATCCACTAATCCAACTCTATCTCTATACTTAGCTTAAATCATGCATGCATCCAACTTTAAATCATAACACCACCTCACATGCATATATCAACCTTTAAATCATGCATGTACCTTAATATCCAAAATATCCACCCTTTTAAATAAAAAACTTCAACACTAAAACCCACTTTTAATAAATAAATGAATAAGTCCCTCTTCACGTTTAATATGTATCCACTTAAAAAAACAATGTTGCACTCTTATTCAAGGCTTATCCACTTAATAAAAATAAAAGGCTCACATATTAAAAAAAAATTAACCTTCACGATTTTCTTAAGAAATAGTGGTACCCTCTTTGAACTTTCAACGCTTCCAAAAACAACTTACACTCCACTTTCACCACAACGATTGGCTCATGCATGAATTAATGCAAGCTCGTTTCTATCTCTCATACACTCACTAGCACACGCAGTAATCCATCTCGAACCCACACATGAAAACTATATAAACACCAAACAATTCACGATTTTCCTTCAAACCCACGCATGAGTAAACACTATGGTTTCCACACCTCACGCTCTAGTCAACTGCGAGGAGTCCGCACCTTACGAATGAGTTGGGTGCAGAAATAGTTAAATCCTTCTTCACTGTAACTGAATTTCAACCGTGAAAATTTCTGAGTTTTCAATTCATCGAAAGGCCGAGTAGTGTGTCACCGTACCCTTCAAGAGGAGGGACTTGTAGACCTCTATGAATTTACGCACCTTTCCCCGTGGCTCTGATACCAAGATAAAGTATGTGAAACAAACACATAGTCAGGCTATGCTCACTTTTCTATTATTCAATGAAGACTCATTACATCATTATATAGGAAAAGACTCTACTGAGTCGTTTACATGCAAACCACAAACAACTAGCCTCTACAGACAGTGAAGTAAACTTCAACTACAAACCGACTCTTAGAACTGACACTTGTAATTGGCACTTACAACTAGTGCTTACTCCATTATTTCCAAGTCTTCCCCCTAATGGAGAATGGATTGACTTATACACCTAACATCTCCCTAAACAGATCAATCTTAATCTTTCCAAGGGGCTTAGTAAAAATATCAACAACATTTTCACTAGTATTACAATACTTAAGAGCTATTTCATTTGACTGCAACTTTTCTCTAACAAAATGAAACTGAGCTTCAACATGCTTTTTCCTTGCATGAAAAATTGGATTCTTCGCAAGATTGATTGAACTTTAATTATCACATTTGATCATTGTAGGTTCCTATCGTTCTTCTCCAACATCTTGAAGAAGTCTTCTTAACCAAACAAATTCACAAGTTGTTGCACAAAACAAATTCCATAAGAATAGTGTCCATCTTCACCAGAAGTAGTTCTCAACTCAGATCTGTTCATACACAAGAATTTTTTTTATAACAATTGTCCCTAAGGGCTTCTCAATATTCATTAACAAAACATAAGTACTTGAATCAGTTCTTGAGTCTATACATTGATTGAAAAGCCAAAAAGTACTTTCCAAATGAGATTGTATTCTAGTTTATGTAAATGTTTAGTAAATCTATGTGACTCTTCATCTTCTTCTTGGAGGAGCAGTTACAAAACTAGTTCACCTTCTCATTCCTAATGACAAGTGTACAGAATGGGACGAAATTGGGATTGGTTAGGAAAAAAATAAAAAAATATAGCTATTTTGTCCTCTTCTTATGGATTTTTGTTGCTCAAGTAGGCCATCCAAACTTCCAACTGATAATATAGTGATTAAATCATTTTGTACGTCAGTTGTTTTAGTGTTGGGTTGATCAAAACAACATTCTCTTCAAGAGTGCTCATGTCCATTTTCCAGTTTCATCATGAAATCTTGTACTATGGTATGAAGATTTATTGGTTGTAGCAAGAGTTGATCAATGAGATTTGTGGAGATGAAGGTAGTTTTTCTGTACTGCGTTCACCAGTTCTTTTGTCACCGGGTTCTTCCCAGGTTCATCTAATCTTGGGATTGGACCATTCATGATTAGTTGTTGGGAAACTTTATGGATCCTTGAGCATATTGCCATGGATTTGGTGACTTCTCTATCAGCCTTTTGTCCTATCTGTTGGAAAAAATTAAGTGCATATAAGTTTTTCTTTCTCTCTTCTTTTGATGGTAAGTAAATCTCAGGTCGCACATCTGGTTTCTCTTTTATCCATATGTCTATGTCTGATATGCCTTCAAGAATGGTGTTGTATTATGATAACTTCATTTGTACGTGATTATTCTTCTCAGTGACCTTTGCAACCACATTTTGGAAAAGGTGCATATGGGCATACATATCAATGATAGCTCCTTCAAGCTCATTTTTTACCTTTTTGACATTGTCTTTGAAGCTTTGGAGGCTTCTCTCGTCAATCTTTACCCGCTACATTTTTTCCTCTAGTTCTCTAATCCTTGACTTATTTTCTTCATTTTGTTGGCACAATATTTGTATGTTGTCCATGTTGGTGTTCATGAATGCATGGATAGTCTTAGCTATAAAAACGAGGTCTTTTATGACATCTCCTGTGACCGGGACATGGGTCACTACTGAGATAGGGGATCTTTCGGTTAATTACACTTTGTTTACCTACTCCTGCATGATTCTACCAGTCTTATTGTCATAAGTGAAGCTCCTTAGATACAACACTTCACTCAGCTGAAATGGATCCCATATATTGAGTCCTAAACCATTGACAGTCAAATATATTTCTATACCTACAACAAATGTTCCTGCGATGTCCACCTCCATGGGATGTGTGTCGTCTCTTTTGTCTTCTACGCTCTTCTTCTTCAACAACTTTGTTTGTTGGTTCTTTTGTCGATTTCTCTAGTTGCTTTGTTGCTTACTATTCCTTGATTTCTTGTTCTGCTGCAACTTTCACTTTTGCATCAGCATTGGCTCTTGCTTTTTCAGCTTCAATCTTTCTCTTCTTCGTGTCATTTTTCTTTAAAACTTTTTCTTTATCTCTCCTCTTTATCTCTGTTGGTGCCTCTTCTTCTCTCTCTGTAGATCCCGAGTTTGTTGAGATGGAAATAGGGGAAATGTGCCAAGTTTCTTCTTGTTTTGTCTCTTTCTAGGATGCTTCCCTTGCCTTTGCCTCATCTGCAATTCTTCCTTTCTGCTGGCCACGAATGTTGAAAATAACTTCATCATATGTCATGGCCTTTCAGTGTACTTATTTCTCTTCCCAAAGATATATAATATACTCATAAAGAAGCCCGACATTATTGAAATGTTCCTTGAAAATACCCTTGGGATCAGGTCTCCTGAATCTCTCTTCCCCAAACTGATAGGAAAGAAGGGTATCTACCTCTACCTGGGCTTGTCTAGTATTTTCAAAGAAATAATTGCTGAGATACAAAGGTAGTGGGGGGGAAATTGCTTTCTTCAATCTATAGAAAATCCCTCCAACTTCGTGTATAATAGTTTGATATGATACTTCATGAAGGACGAGCTTGTCGGGAAAGAATCGTAGAGGTAGATGTTGTGGCTTCATTGCGCCATATGTTCTTATGTAAGTACCATTCTCCATTAGATACCAATCCCCAATCCTTCTTATAAATGATATGGCTCTGTCATTCATGCACAGGGGCACGCTGCAAAAGATAAATTCATATAATGGAGCAATGAAGTGTTCACATATTCTTTGGTACTCTACACAATAATTGTGCTCCCATAGTACTTTACAATATATGTGGATTGCGGGGTCAACACAAAACCAACTCCATCCCATGTTAAGGTACTTGTGAGCTATACACATTATGTCCAAGAGGTACAAGGACATATGGAAACCAGGGAATGTTCCTGGTTGGACTTACTTTACTGTGGAGATAGTTGTGAGATTCTCAGACAAATATGTCTGCCCAGTAGAATGAAGTCCCACATCTGTGTAGAAATAATTCAAAGGAATGTGTGGTAAGGGGAATAGTGTTGCAATGGATTCCTCATATAACCTACATAACATGGCTACCAAATATTGGTAGGGTCTTCTTAAGGCACTCCGGAGGTACCGACTTTTAGGTCTATATTTAAAGTTAACCATCTCTCATTTCAAATCGTTTTCCTCATATGTTAGCTTTCTAGCTACAACATAGTATACCAATAAACTACTAGGAGTCTCTCCATCATTTACATTGACAATAATAGAATTATAAAAATCATCTTTTGTCTAGGTTGCAATATGTATACTCTCAAAATCACATTTAAAGGGTTCTCTATTGGAGCTATGAATACTAGGCTTGTGTCTGTAATATAAATAAGTGCAAACTCACTTAAATTATGAATTAATAAAATTGTTAAATCTAATCTTAATTGTTAAACATACACTTTCAATATCTTACCAAATAAACTACATCATTTTCTTTTTTTTCCATTGAAGCTTGATTGTACTAATCTTTGTTCTGTGTCTGAATGAAATACCATAAATCTCGAAAATGGTGTTGTGACTTATGTAAATCCCATAACAACTTTATTGAAATCTTGGTAAGTATAAGGATTATTATCATATCCAATGTTTTGGATATTATAACCATGGGGGATATCCGCAATAAGTAGGGAGTGTTGTTTTTTAGGAACAATATTTGAAATTTGTTCACAATCACCTAATATCACTATATATTGAACAATGTCGATCCCATTTCAAATGTAGTGATCAAGGGTGTCATCAAGTTCAATAGTTTGAACACGTCTCTTTCTTTCTCTTTCAGACTTGACTTTTAAATTAAACGTTTGAAGTTTTCAGGTGGTCCATGTGCATTCTTCTTTGACATATTTAATGAAACAAACAAACATAGAGTTATATATCTATAACTATTAAAATAAAAATAAATTAACTTACAAAAAAAAATATGAATGTAATAAATCAACATACATTTTTTAATGCAACAAAGAATTGTTTCAATACTGTAGTAGAGCTTGAATCTGGATAGTAGAGTTTAACATCATCCCAACTTTCTTCATTCAACATCTTCACCATTTCTTCTTGTATTATCATATACACCTTGTGAATAAATATAAATAAATAATCTTATGATCTGATATATAATAAAATACTTAGAACATTGATATGTTAAACTAAAAAAATTAATTGATATGTAACATATGTTGCAGAGAATAAACGCATGTCAGATGTATGAAAAAACAGGGAATGACTAAATATAAATAAATAATCTTATGATCTGATATATAATAAAATACTTAGAACATTGATATGTTAAACTAAAAAAATTAATTGATATGTAACATATGTTGCAGAGAATAAACGCATGTCAGATGTATGAAAAAACAGGGAAAAAATTGCCTTTAAAACATATTAAAATGCATAGAAAAAACGTTGGCCAGATGGGTTAGAACGCAATGTAAATTCGCCTTAAAACACAATGAAATTGCAGAGGAAAAATTACAGTCAAGGTATTAAATTGCAGAGGGAAAATTTGCCAAGTTGTAAGGAATAAAATTTTATAGTAAAATATAAAAGTAATTCACCCATCAAGTTGCAGGTAAAGAACAGAGTTAAAAAATTAGGGAATGCAGAGTGAAAATTTTTGGGAACACAGAGTGAAAAAAGCAGAGAGTAATCAACGGTTCGTGGATAGGAATGATGAAAATGGCATAATTACTCAACAAAAGAAGGCACAATGGACATCAATCAGCCAAGAACAATCAACAGGGGTAGACGACTACACAAACACATCCTTCGCTCATCATCCACACATAGAAAAACACGGCATTAGAATCTATAGGTCACAATGCACCGAAGTGATGTCCATCGATTCAGCTCCTGGCCGACTTCTGAGGCATGGACTGATGATCTAGGGACAAGGATGAAAGATAAATCACAAACTCATCTAATAAAAAGTAAAAAAACCAAACAATCAAGCAGTTGGGGATTGATTGTCAAGGGAATCAATTCAAGAAGCGAGCTTAAGGCTATGGTGAAATTAGGTTCTTGATAAAATGCTAAGTAAAAAACTTTCTTGACACAATTAAAAGTACATAAATGAAAACGCAAGATCAATATTACTCCACCACTCAAAATAAAAGCATGCGTACCATATCCCAATTCGACTGCTTCGAGTCATTGTCCCACGCACTCTGTCCAGCTTCTGTTTGTCAACTGATAAGACTTCACTGGTACCTCCCAGCCAACGCTAGGGGTACTCTTCTTCCCCCTTAGCCCCCTGAGCCGCAAATGAGCCATGCACACTAAACCAAGGAACAACTACCTCCCATCTTGCCTCACAAGGCCGAGCTACCACCCCTCACCGAGCTGGGTATCCCAACTCCCACAAGATAAGTTAGTAAAGTCAAAACTTTTGCAGCGTAACGTTATGCATAAAAATAAGAGATCCATACTATTCATTCTCCCTCCTTTATACAGAGTTTCTAAGTCATTTATTTCCCAATTTCCCATTTAATTTAATGTTCAATAATTTAATTCAAAAAAATCATCCACATACATGTGTCGCCCATCCCCTTCGTTGCACCAGAAATTAATTTCATTAATTATTTAATTACTCCTATTTCCTCACCCACCTAAAAGCATTCCTAGAATCACTCCTAGGTGTCCCCATATTTCCTTACACATTTGAATGACTTACCCCCTTACTAATTTACTAGTTGATTTCAATTTAAAAAGTTCTTAAAGGCAAGATTCTTTGCTAAGTTAGTCGTTTTGCTTTTTCCTTATGTTTCCCTTTCTCTTTATGTTTACCCCTTTTTCTCTTAGTTTCCTAATTCTTTTAAATTTCCCTCTTTCCATTTTTATCTAAAACTCAAATTAGCAAGTGTAGACTTTACCCTTTTTCCCCTTTTTCTTTTTAATTAAAAATTTTAATTAGCACATGTAACAAACAATCAATTTTCTTTTAAAATTTTAA
>ML779481.1:574466-589838 GCA_009831015.1 Picea engelmannii | reverse complement strand
TTTTATTTTCCTAGCCTGGGCGAAATTTCATTAGGGAAATTGTTTTTAAATCTTTCTTATCACATTATTCATTCTAAGGCCATCTAGGTTTGATCACTTATTAGTTAACAACATGACGTGCCCTTCAGGATGCACTAGGTTCTCCAAGGGTGCCACTCGCCTCATTCTAGTTCCCTTGTGCGACGTGCCCTTCAGGATGCACTACGTGATGCAAAGGTGCCACTCTCCTCTTGACTGACTTGGTAGATATCAAAAACCCCTGGCGTCAATACTATGTCAGGTGATATTGTGGGAGACTAAGGGCCTCTAAGGAATAAGGCCCCTTCCTTATTGCATGCTCCTTAGAATCATCATGAGTGACTGTCGCAGTCTGCCCTCACGACATCGTGGGTATTCTCGAACTAGGTAATTATTAACCTATAGTTCGATCCACGACGGGAGTGCTAGTAGGTCGTGGCAGGGTTTTTTTCCACACCTCTCCCTCAACGTCTCTGGTAATTGTATGTGACCCTCTACTCCACATGTGATTCTGGTTGGCAAACTATTGTCAACTTGCATCATCAATGAATCATGTAAGAATAAAATCCATAATCATAGCATCTAATCAGATGCACATATGTCATATAGTCCAATAGTCCACTCTCTGACTCGATTTAGAGTCCAAGGGTTTCATCAATGCCTCAGCATCCTCGAGGTCCAAATCCTGCACACTCAAGAGAACCGAGTCAATAGCACTTGTCTATGTCAATACAGTAAAATACCATGTCATCATATCCATAGTGCCTCATAATCATAATCAAACACCCAATAGTATAATAATCTGGATCACTCGCAAGCAAGTGTCCTCAAAGAATAAGTTTTCTCAGTGCGCGCAAGAGCGGGATGTTACATTCTCTAGGATTACATTTAAGGTCCTCCTGGGACCAATTCTCAACCCTGATCGTTTCCCGAATAAGGTTTATGATTCTAGCCCAGGTTGAGTGGGGGAAGGGAGAAGTGGAGCGAAAAATCCTATTTTTTCTCTCTTTCCATATTTTATGAACTATGAACCATGGTAATAGCTACTAGATGCAGTCCAGGATTGGATTTTGGTAGGAGATCGAGTCCCAATTTTACATTGTGCTTATGATGCTAGCCTAATTTCTATTGGAGCAACGCGTTAGTTCTGCCACCATGTCCCAGATAGCCTCACTGTGGTTGCAGTGGTTAAATAGGTGCTCCATTATCTCTTCATGTTGCTGATAGAGGGGGAAGATTGAAGGGCCAACAAACGCTCATTTTCGAAGATTGTCCCAAGTAAGTATGTGGTTTTGGTCAGTAATCCAAAGGAAGATTGACACTTTTGGCCAAAACTTTGGATTCCAGATCTTGCTCTAGATGCGCTCCTTTGGTTGCTCCTAATAGTTTTCCTGTAGATGATAATCATCTTTGACTGAGAAGGTACCTGTTGGCGAATGCCCCCATCTGAGTATGTTCGGTCCTTCCCTAATATGGATTTTTCTTTGACTTACACAGTCTCTCCAGGATGTAGGTCTAGTTTTGCCTGAAGGTGTAATTCATGAGGTTCATTTTTTCATCTACGCGAGGGTCGATGAACTTACTCTCTATTTTTAAAAGAAATTTATTTTTTTCTTTTTATTTTTCCCTCTCATTATTGTGCCCAAAGGCTCTCTACAATCCAGTACGGGAGAGATGTCGATGTAACATAAATCATCAAAATAAGTAATAATAAATTAATATAAATTAATTTTAAATTATTAATAAAATAATAAAAAACATTAAAATATATAAATAAAAAAACACATATAAACAACAAGTCCGTTAAATTAATCAATAGATGCAATAACCAACATAGATCCATCTTATCCTCAGATCTATCAATGAAAAAAGGTGAAAAGTTTACACCTCTAGAGATTTGATCTTTGAACACTTGATCAATCCAACACTTAATAAATCCAAAGATAAAATTGATCTATGCTGATTTATTTAATTAGTACAACATTATCTATTATTATTTATTTAATTAGTACAACATTGTCTATTATTATTTATTTAATTAATTCAACATTAACATTGTCTTTTATTATTGGACTCTTAACCTAATCATTAATTAATTATTGTACTTTGATTTATTCATTAATTAATTATTTGTACTTTAAAATACTTTTGAAAGCGAAAAGAAAATTTAGTCTTAAATTTAAGTTATTAAATTAATTTCATACTAATTTTTAGCTCAAATAATAAATATTTATTATTATTATTTTTAGCTATATTAATATTATATTTATACTGAAAGGCGTACATCTATTGATAATGGGTACATTTAATAGGTTTTTAGTTCTTAATATGTTTTCTATGGACAAGATTAAATATGCCTAGAATATTTTTAATCGTCACAATAAATGAATTGCTCTGATTTCATCCATTAACTTCCGAGTTGTTATAAAGACATCCATTTATATGTTTACTTTTTTACATTTATCTAATCGTGTTTAAAAATTATTGTGATCACTAACTTATGGCCACGTCTACCTGATTAAAAAATATTAAAATATTCGCACAGATATTAAAGCGTTTCATATTTTTGCTTGCTGACGTTTGGTGGCCACGTTTCTGTGCTAGCATCACCAGTAGTCGCGGTCGCCAGTCATTTCAACGTTGCGTTTTTAACGACCGTAAGCACCTTTAGGCGTTCAGCAGCCGCGACTTAGCGGCTTTGCTAGTTTACTACGTGGTTACGTTAATATTATTATTACGCTGAAAGACGTACACCTATTGACAATAGGCATATTTAATAGGTTTTTAGTGCTTAATGAGTTTTGTATGGACAAGATTAAATATTGATGGAATAATTTTTTTTTTTTAAAGAAAAAAGTGGAGCCTGCTATATTATATTAACAAAAACTTTGACAAAATATACAGTGGTATAGGTCTAATGTCACCAAAAATGCTGCCGATTGCCGGAAACCAACATAGGTGGAGAGAAAATAGCAGTAGCATGATAAAACATGAAGTAAAGTAGCATCTGTCCTGCCCGGAGGAAACCATGACAGATGTCTATAGTTCAGATGCACATAAAACAGTAACACAACAAGACTAAGAACCAAGAGAGCATAAAAACCTAGGTGCCCGGTGACCTGTCGTCCTCGCCAGTCTGCCACGTGGACCCAGTCGGGATGGAAAATGCCTGTGCATAGAGGGGGCACTTCCACTGAGCTGGCACATTGGAATATGCATCGAGGAGCAAGTCCATGCACTAGCCCATGAGAAGGGCCCTATCCTCTAGGTTAGACATGTGGCCTCGGAGGTCGAACACCAGAGCCAGGTGCTCTGCACGGAGGAGAGAGCCATGCATACCGCCACCCACGTCGCTGAGGGGAACATTCCTCGATTCCACTGTCGCCCCAAAACCAACGTCGAACTCCCTCTGCTCTGCATCATCCTCTACATCCATCCTCTTTGCTCCAGTTACCTGCATGTCATGGCTGGTGGGATTGTTGTCTCCCGTCCAGGGGATTTCTTCAACAATGCAGCTGGGGATATCGTCTTCCTGTGCCAGATTGGGTCTGCTTTCCTCTCGGTGAGTCGCCTCAATGGCGCGGGGATCCTCTTCAATCGACAGGTCCTCCATGAATGGGTCTTCCACCACAAAACAGGTGGGAAATGCATCCTCAACCCCAACCTCCTGCCGGTCTCCCGGCGTAATTGTTGTGGATTCTTGACTACAGCCAGCTCCAGACTCAGCAATGGCGGTGAGAAGCGCCAATTTCGCAGCCCGAGCTTTCTTCTGAAGTATGGAGGTCGCCATAGCCAGAGCGCGTTTCAATTTCTCTTTTCGTCGCCGCTGCACCTTATGGGCATTCCAGGCCGAGCCACGGCGAGGCCTGCCTCGCTTTCTAACCATAGTATCTGGGGAATGAGTGAATGTGCAGAACGGTTGCGATGATAAGATGATAAACCAGGATGAGAGCGGTTGCAGGTACAGAGAACGAGCAGACCGACTCTGTCTCGGCACACACAAAGACAAAATACTCGGACAATCCTTACCAAAAAGCAACGAAAAGGTAGTGAGCCAGGACGAGAGGAGTGTAGGACTGCACCAGAGCGTCCAAGCGAAAAACAGAGCCGAAGCAGGAGAAGTCTCGCTCTGTCTGGGCACATAAGAAAGCAAATAACCAGAAGTTGAGGTCACCTGTCCTCCTTTAACCCCTTTCATGCTGAGTGCGCCGTGGGCGTAAATGGTCGCGCGAGGGAGGAGTCCCTCCGTCGTATAGCTGCAGCTATGGCCATCCTCCATCGTTAATGCAGACTTGTGGGTGGAGGCCATCGACATTTATGCCCGGGATGAGTGCTAATCCAACTGTCACCGTAGAGCCTCATGTCACCCCATCCGAGGCTGAGAAGTCTCTGCATGCAAGGTTTCTGCATCGCCTTGAGAGGTTTGTCTCTTCAGAGACGTGGGCCTGCTAGTATATGAGTTCTGCCTTTGAGTCAATTCCATTATTTGCCAGGTGATCCGCAACCTTGTTAGCTTCTCATTTTAAATGAGAAGGAATTAGGGTGAGATTGGAGTTGATGAAATCTCCGAAGTCCTCCAGAAGTCCAGAGAGTCTCCAACTGGGGGAGATCTGCCAGGGGTGCTTACCATGAAGGATTTTGGATATTAGTTGAATTATTACTTGGGAGTCTCCTTCAATGACCAGCCGATGATACTGGTGTTGGACAATGTCTTGGAGGCCTCTTACTAGGCTTGTGAGCTCCGCCACCTTGTTCATGTTTTCACCTAAGAAGCCTGCAATCATATGAATAATCTCGCCCGCGTGGTTCCGAAGGACGGCCCCAAAACCAGCTAGTCCAGGGTTACCCCTGGAGGCCCCATCGAAGTTGAGCTTGAGGAAGCCGAAGGGGGGTGGGGTCCATTCTGTGGGACTGTTGACCTACCCGTTTTTGGTCTTCCCCTGTGTATGCATGGGCATTTGCAAGTTCCAGCCTTCCAAAATAATCTTCTCCTCGGGCTTACACTGCACATCTTCGTGGAGCTAGGATTTGCTGTGAACGGTTTCACGGATGAGCCGTTTAACCCTTTCCCAAGTAATGGTAGAGGGGACGGTTTGGAGTTGAAGATTCTCTTATTTCTTTCTTTCCAGATTTCCCATAGTGTGAAGCCCGGGAGCAGCTGCCAGATGCGCTGGAGAATTGGGTTATGGAAGGAGATTGTTTCCCAATTAACTAGGGTGTCTCGTATACTGCCTCAATTCCGCTAGGAGCATTGCATGGCTTGATCTCCCCAATCCCAAATCTGTTGACTGTAATGGAAGTTGTTGAGGAGGTGTTCCATGGTTTCCTCACTTTGCTGGCAGAGGGTGCATCTAGAGGGGCCTGTGAAGCCTCTCTTTAGGAGATTATCACAAATGAGGATGCGGTTTTGAGCTGTGAGCCATAGGAAAAAGGAGATCTTGTGCCAGAGAAAAGGTTGTCAGCCTTTGCTCCAGATTGTATTGGGGGCTTGGTTTGGGAGATTTCCTTGTAGGTGGTAAGCTTCTTTGACCGAAAAAGTGCCTGAGGTGGAGTAGCCCCATCGGAGTATGTCTGATCCTTCTTTAATTGGAATTTTCCTGTATTGCATGCATTCCTTCCATGGTAGAAGGTCGAGCTCCTCCGTAATCTGTAGATCTGTTCTATTGGTTTTCCATTGTCTCCAGGGTTGCCTTCCTTGAGTTGGGAGCCAAAAATCATTAACATTTTTGAAGCTATTTTGTTGTAGCTTAAGCTTGAGTGGGTGGAGGCTTTCCATATCATCAAGAGGGGGTAGTTGTTGCCACGAGTCCTGCCAAAAGAGTGCACTTTCACCATTTCTTACCTCCCAGAAGGCGTGTTGCTGTATTAGGGGGTGATTCCGCCAGGCGGTGTTCCAAATGTTGGATCCTTGCATCTGTTCATTGAATCTGATTAGTTGGTCAGATTGTGCGCTCGGGGCATATTTTTTCTTCCATATCTGCGCCCAGAGTTCTTGCGGATGTTGAAACCACCTCCACCACATCTTGGCTCCCATGAATTGGTTCATCTTCCCCGGGTCTCGTATTCCCAGCCCTCCGAACGTTTTGGGTTTGCAGAGTTTGTCCCATCCAACTAAAGCCCATTTCTTGTTGTTATGGTGCCCCTTCCACAAGAAATTACGTTGGAGACTCCTAATAGCCTTGATAACCAAGATGGGCGCAGCCAGTGCAGTAAAACGATACGTGGGCAGAGCTTGTAGGACTGACTTAAGTAGGACCAGTCTGGCGGGAATATTCAGTGGTCTGAAGGTCCAGTTGTTCATCCTGTTGGCTATGGATAATAGCAGGCTATCCCATGAGATAGATTTTGCTGACTCTCCGGTTAGGGGAATGCCTAAGTAAGTGGAAGGCAGGGAGCTTCTGGCAATGCCTAGAAGTCTTGAGAGGTGAGCCTGAACCGAGGCTGGCGTGTTGAAAAAATAAAGTTTTGACTTATCCAGGTTAAGCAGCATGCTTGAGGCATCCGAGAAGTTGGAGAGGATTGAGTTGAGCTTGGTGGCTTCTCTAACCATGGGGGTGTTCATGAGGAGGGTATCATCGACAAACTGGCTATGCGAGGGCACCGGGTGAAGGTTGTGGAGTGGCAGCCCGGTAAGTGAGCCTTCAAGGACCGCTGCTTTGAGATACCGACCTAAGCCCTCTTCCATGATTACAAAAAGGAAAGGAGAAAGAGGATCTCCTTGCGTGATACCCCTGGTGGAGCGAAAAGGTCGGGTGGGTGTGCCGTTAACAAGAATTGAAAAGAAGGGAGAAGAAGTGAGCTTGAGAATCCAATCGACACAATGATTGGAGAAGCCAAAGGATTCCAGAACCGCCCGCAAATATTGCCAGCTTAATCTGTCAAAAGATTTTGAGAGATCAAGTTTGATGAGCATACCTGGTATTTTGCTCATCTTTAAGGAGTGGATTACCTCATTGGCCAGTATGACACTGTCCATGATTTGCCTACCCTCCACATAGCCAGATTGCTCATTAGAGATGATAAATGACAGGAGAGGTTTGAGACGATTGGCAATAACCTTTGGGATTATTTTATAAATGACATTACAAAGGGAGATTGGTCTGAACTGCTTCGAGTGAGTGGCACGTTCCTCCTTGGGGATGAGAGTGATAAAGGTTGTGTTTAAAGCGGAGAGAACTTGACTAGATGTTCTGGATTCTTCTACTGCTAGCCAGACATCTTCCTTGATCATGTCCTAGCAATAGTGGAAGAAACCCGTTGTGAAACCATCAGGGCCTGGTGCCTTACCAGGGGGCATGTCCTTTACTACTGAATCCACTTCAGACTGAGTAATAGGCCTTATCAGTGCTCTGTTTTTCTCAGAGTTAATCAGCTTGGGTATGTGCCAGGTGACTTTTTGGATGGCCTCCTCCCTGTTTGTATTGGTCTCTGTGAGGAGATCTTGATAGAAGGAGTTAAGTGCTTCCGCTATTTGGTCATGATCTCTTATCGGGGTGCCTTGATCGTCCTCCAACTGGGTGATCTGATTGATGTATCTACGGTGCGTCATCGCCCTCTGGAAGAATTTTGTGTTGCGCTCCCCTTCTTTAAGCCATTGGACCCTGGATTTTTTCCTCCATAGGATCTCTTCTTGTTCTCTGCAGGCCTCTAAGTCCGCCATTATTTTTTCCTCTTCTTGCACCAGGTTCTGAGTTCGGCTCCCTGCTATGAAAGTTCGTTGAAGTTCTTCGAGTTGACTCTCAATTTCCCGCATCCTGAGGAGAATGTTTCCAAAGGTGGATTTGTTCCATCTTTTTAGATGCAGTTTGAAGTTCTTGAGGCGTTGTTGGAACTTGTACATATGAGTACCATGATCAATTTCTGCCTGGGCCCACCAAGTGTGTGCCAACTGGTAAAATTTTGGGTGAGTAAGCCAGAGATTTTCAAAGCGGAAGGGCTTGGGCCTAGGGGGGAATCCCGGGTCCAGACAGAAGACTATGGGCCAGTGGTTCGACCCTGATTTTGGTACAATATTTGCTTCCATTGCCTGGTCGCTTTCAAGGAGGGCTTCAGTCACAAGAAAGTGATCCAGCCTACAGGCCACATGCTGGTGCCCTGCTCTTTTATTGGACCAGGTAAAGATTCCATTCCGAGTTTCCATGTCAACCATATTTAGTTGCTCTATTAGGGTTTTGAACTTACCACTATCCTGCTCCAACCGTTTTGCTCCTCCAATTTTTTCCTCCAGCGTTAGGATCATATTGAAGTCACCTCCAATTATTGACTGCGGCGTACGTATGAGGGTTTGAACATAAAGAAGGGTTTGCATAAAGCTCTCCTTATCTTGGACATATTGCGGGCCATAAACATTTGTGATGGCTCCTTCCATGGAGGAGGCTACCACTTTGAAGTGAGTTGTTAAGGTGTCTCTTGTGGAGAAGGGATGAAGCAGAGTGACCGTTTGCGGGTTCCAAAGGATGGCCAGTCCTCCTGCCGCCCCCACTGAATTCTGAAAGAGGAACTCCCCATCTCTCCAGCTGCTTCAAATAATATTTTTCGCCTCCCGTCCTGCACATTTGATTTCCTGCAGTAGTAGGATATCTGGATTCTCTTTTTTAATACATTCTCGGAGGATCCGCTGCTTGGATCTTCCATTAAGACCTCTGATGTTCCAAGATATTGTCTTCATCATGAGGATGGTGGAGGGGGGTGGAGGTATCCCTCCGATAACCTCTGTATCTGGCCCGAGTTGATCATTAAGTGCCCTGCCTCCTTAGTAAGTTGTTGGGCTGGTTTGCGTCCTCGCCTCTTGTTTTCCTTGGTAGATTTTTTGGGCTCGGGGATGGGATCTAACGAGATGCCCAACCTAGCTGTGGAACCCGCCATGGAGTTGGTAAACACTTTGTGCACTTTCCAGAGCTGTTCTACTGGAATATGTTGCAGATCTTTTTGATTGAGGGCTTCCTCGAGTTTTTCTAGGTCTATTTCTGCCAGATCCGTTTCATCCATAAGCATATTGGTGTCTTCGTCCCTACCGGATTGTGTTGATTGAGTTGTTTCCTTTGGGTGAGTTGTGTGTGGCGCTTCAGGGCTTTTACCTTTCTCTTGCGTTGATGCTTGGAGGGGGTTCTGTATTTCCGCCTCTTTCTGTAGCTGATTCAGAGCATCAAAGGAATTCTTGGAGGGGACCTTTGGGGCAGAGCTCTGGTTTTGTTTTTTTGACGTATTCTTTCGCCTTCCTGTAACACTGGTAAAGCCATCCTTCTGCTTGGCTTCAGAGGGTTTAGGGGCTAAGGCGTTCAAGGGGCAGTCTCTGAACAAGTGGCCGTGCTCGTGGCACTTCCTGCATCGAAAGGGTATATGTTCATAGTCGATTGTCTGGTTCCATTCCTCGTCCTGGTATTCCAGTGTGATGGAACCCGGCAAGGCTTTTGAGATGTCCATGTAGATGCAGATACGGGCATATGATGTGTACTTCCTTATTTTTGTGGCTTCTGAAGCTTTGACGTATTGTCCCACCGTGTTTCCTATGCCCATGAGTATTTCTTCCAACCATAATTCCTGGGGCAGGGAGTACAGCCGGATCCAGACTGGGGCTCTTAAGAAGTCCTCTTGCTCTGGACTGAATCTATCGGTCCAGAACCTTAGAAATAGGCCCACTGAGTTATAGAAGTATGGTCCGTTGTCAAATATTTTGTCCTTGTCTTCTAGATTATAAAGGATAATTGTAAAGAAACCCTTGGAGCTAAGCTGGACCTCATAGTCTCCTTTAGGGTTCCACCAGTCCTTGATCCAACGAGTGAGATCTCTCTCGGTCGGCCAGAGGCCCAGGAATTTGCCTATCAATGCGTGGTCCATCATAAACTGGGTGTGTTCCCCCACCCTATTCGATTTGATATGGTAGAGTGGTGGTTTTTCCATTTGTGGAATACACTTACCTGGCAGCTAGTTTTTGGAAGCTTGCGGTTGAGATGTACTGGGCTCGAGTTCCATTTATTTGCTGAGACTTTGTTCCTGGGTAAAAAGTTGCTCCCTCAGATGCACTGGTGGCTCGAAGGCAGGCCTCTTAGCACGGATACTGGTTTTGTCACTGGCGGCTATGTCGCTGTACGAGGGGGGTTTCCCCCCCTCTCCTGAGCTCATTGTTTGGTGTGCAGGGACCTCGTGAGGTGATAGTCTGCAGAGCGGGGAGGCTGGTGGCAGGGCGCTGGTGTCAGTGCGCGCAGCAGACAGTCACGGGGCACTGGTGCTTCAGTGCGCTAGGGTTCATCCTCTAGGTTCAACACCATATTGATGGAATATTTAATATTGAAGGAATATTAAATATTGATGGAATAATCAGTTTACATGTTTATTTTTTTACTTTTACTTGATCATATTTAAAACTTACTATGAGTGATTAACAAAGATCAAAATCTTGTTACAGAGTGGAGAGATCTGAAACTCAACCATTTAATATTTACCAATTTATCAGTCTGAATAATTCTAAGGCTAAGCACTTTTCATTTTATGGCCACGTTTCATTTTCTGATACATTGTGGGATGCTGTAGCTGCGCTTGCTTCCACCACGAACCATCCGATTAGTGCGTGGAGTGTCTTATCTTTACCATGTAACGTTTCACCTAGGTGTGGTAACGTTTCATCTGCAAAGTGGAACCACTTGCGCCATATCGATCTCTCCGGCGCCGACTCTCTCTAATTCAAGCTGGAAAGATGAGTAAACAAAGATGGTCTTTTCGTCCCGTAGATTCAAGTTCGCAGTCTTCCTTGGGTTTGTCTGGTGCTTATGTAGAAGCTGAAACACATTTGATCTCTGTGGCATTACGTTGTTGGACCGTAACCATAGATTAATACATGATCCTAAGGTATGATGATTTCTACTTTACTGTGTTTTATATATGGTTATTTTTGTTTTATTTGAAATTTGAAATATATTTTATCTGCATTTTACTTTACTGTGTTTTATATATGGTTATTTTTGTATTTATTTGAAACTTGAAATACATTTTATCTGCATAGAATTACTTTGAACATTAATCATTAATACAATACAGAAACCTAGTTATGAAACGGTAATACTTATCAATATTCACTAACTAACATAATACAGGAAATCAGAAATAGTTCTGGAATGGTGATCCCTTTCGGCGTTCACCATCCACTATGCATGTGGATGTGCTAGTAATATAACAAATAAAAAATAAATATTGTTAACAATGAGAGGTCGGCTATTTTCCTAAAAGGCATTTGTCCTATGATTATGTATATAATGACATAAACCCTACCTAGTAATATCGACTGTCACGCTCTCTCTTTGCACTTTGCAGACCGCTCCCAGCGCTCTATGCCCTTTGCAGACCGCTCCGAGCGATTGAATTAATCCGAGTCCCGACCTTTCCCTGATTGAAGATGAATTTCTTAAATCGTCCCTGGTGGTACGATTTGCCCGAGGATCTAAAGGAGAAAGCGTTGGCATGGTTGCCAGCGGAAAGTTTATGTAAATATCGGGCCGTGTCTAAAGAATGGAATGATTTTCTTTCCTCCACAAATTTCATAACTAATGATTGGGTTGCGGCACCTCCCAACAACAAGCCATGGCTTGTTGTGTGCCATCAGGATAGAAATTGGAGTTGTATGGCTCACTGCTTCTACAGAAACACCTGGAAAAGATTCTCCCTTGACTTCTTGGAGAAAAAATATTTCTGGCCCAGTCCAACGATTCATGGATCGGCCGCAGGCCTTTTATTGGTGTCCGTCTACTCTCTGAGAAACGTCGTGCATACTGTCTCCAATCCTCTTACAGAAACGTCGCTAGAACTACCCCAAATAAACAATAGTACTATTAAGGCCATGACCCTCGTTTCAGGGGAGGGCCACGACCACAATGTAGAGACATATAAAGTGATAGCGGTGGTACAGTCGGTGGCACAGTCGCGCTACGAAATGAGAGTACAAATCTATGATTCTTCTTTGAAGTCGTGGAGTACAGCGGGACGCCTGCCACAGAATGTGGGATTTCCAGAGTCGAGGATTGTTATTGCCGAGGATTTCCTCTACTGTGGGGTTGTGGAACTAGGTTATTTAAGGCTTGGCGTCGTAGCTTTCAGTGTCCAAAACGGGACATCCATTTTCATGCCGTTGCCGTTAGAAAATTTGGAGAATTGGAACAGGCGGGATTTCCTGTTCACTTGTGGGGCACGAGTGCTTCTAGCTACATGCATACGCCAGGTTGACGTTGACATTATCAATGATATTATTATTTGGGAGATTGAGAATCCCCAATTGGGTTCTCACCGCTTAGAGGTGAGAGAGATTGCAAGGATACCGCCCTCTGTTTTGGAAGATTTAAAGAGAAAGGAAGAGGTTATTTTTGGAACTGTAAACTTCATTGGTTTTGAAGGAACCAAAGATTTGGTGTGCATTGCATATGGACTTACTTGTGAGGTTCTTGTTTATAATTTAAGTGAAAATAATTGGACATGGCTTCAGAGACTTTCAGTACAGAGAGGATCCCGTTATGTTCCATCCTTTTTTGCCTTTGAACCTAGACCAGATATGAAGGTCTAATAAATCAAAGATTTCCTTCTTATTGTTATGACATAATTTTTTAAACATTTTATTGATTTGGCATTAATTAATTAATATATATATTTTTTAATAAAATTTAGAGGTTAGCAATTGTTCAAATTTATGAGAATGTTAAAAGTTTAAATATATAAAAAAAAATTCAATGTCACATTTTGTTAAACTTTTCCAATATCAATATATAAAATAAAAAATAAACATATTAAAAAATGTTGTTTGTAATTCTTGATATAAATTGTGTGGAGTTTTTGAAATTTCCAACTTTTTGAGTGGACGTGAACACTCCACCTACCATTAGAGATTGTTAAAGAAATTAGTATAAAAAGTGTGTTAAGGTAGTGGGTATATAAGCTTTAAATGTGAAGATAATATGTCATTGAACGTTTGGAGTGGAGAACATTCCACCCACCATTAGAGATTGTTGAAGAAATTAGTATAAAAAGAGTGTTGGGGTAGTGGGTATATAAGCTTTAGCCATTGTGAAAAAAATGGGGAAGTTATTTTTATTATTATTAAAAACCTAAAAATATATTAAAAGATTAAATTTTAAAGTTAAGAGAATAGTTAATCAATAATTATTATTAAATATTCATATAGTTAACCAATAACATTTATTAAATAATAATATAGTTAATAATAATTAATTAATAAAATAATAATAAGATAATCAATAATAATTATTAAAACACTTAATATTAATTAATAATAATTGATTAATTGAAATTAGTTAGAGGTTTAGAGTCAACCACAATCAATCACTCTAATGGTCAATAGTAAGAATCATGGTCAACCATAGAGACATGGTTTACCATAATTAGCCATACTCTAGAGACATGGTTTAACATAATTAGCCATACTCATTGTCAAGTATAGTGTGTCATTGTGAATCATCCTAATGATTATGGTCAATGTTTTTTATTTATGTAATAATATATTATTAATGTATTTTTACTTTATTACTTCAATTTATTAATCCAGTATTAAAAATTTAATACTATTTTAAAGTTTTACTCCTTTATTAATGTATTGATTAATAATGTTTATTAAGATATTAATACTTTATTATTGTGTTATTAATCTATTATTTTATTAGTATATTAATCTATTACTTTATTAGTGTATTAATAGTTTATTAAAATGTATTAATTTAATATATGTATTAATTTATTTTAGCAACAATTTAATTTAAAATGTATAAATATTTTAATTATATTGTATTTATACATTATAATAATCTATAAATACTTTATTAATGTATTAATGCAATAATGTAATATTTTAATGTATTAGTGTAATAGTGTAACATTTTAATGTATTTATTTAAAAATGTATTTTTACTTTATTGATGTATTGTTACTATTTTATTATTCTTGGAGTTAACTATAATTAAGTTAATGGTAAACCATAAATATGGTCAAATATGGTGAATTTAATTGATAGTCATGGTCAACAATGTTCATGACTAGCAATGATTATCTATGGACAACAATTGTCAAACATAGTTAACCATTGTGAACTTTGATGAGCCACACTCAATCATGATCATGGTCTAATCAACTAAGATAAACCATAACAATATATTAATATAAAACATTAATATATTAATACTTTAACAATATATTAATTAATAATGTATAAATATATTAATTACTATACATTTATGTCGAACTTTTCGACTCACGTGTACGATGGGACGATGGGAGTGCCTTGCCCCTATGACGGTCGGGAACCTGGCCTTTCGTCGCTGCATTGTTTCTATTATTAATAAAATCTGTACACCATAGAGATAGTCACATCTTGTAGTCTTTTGAATGAAAACTTTGATAAAACAAACTTTGAATTGTTTGTGCGGTTAGAGGGAAGGTTCCCATTATACATATTAAATGTTTTTAACATCGTAAAGGAATAAATTAATAATCAGTGAACAATTTTTCTTAAATTGTTTCTCAAATTTAATATAATTTTGTTAAAAAAGTGTTTAACAAATTTAATATAATTTTGTCAAGCGTTATTGTAAATAAAAAAGTGTTTTCCAAATATTGTGAAAAATTATAATAAATTTTATTTGGTTGCATGAATTTTCTTTATGATAAAGTATTTTTATGATTTTAGTTAGTTTTAATATAATTCAAAATAGTTTTCTGGTAATTTTGGCAATTTACTATTTTTAGTAGGTTTTAACTTCCGGGGCCATTTTGAGAGCCTAAATGAAGGTTTTTTGAGATCGAGGTTCTCAATGATAGTTGAAGGCATGATTGAGCCCCCCAAATGAATCTCCTCGATGATACCTTTCCAACGAGCAATCACACGCCTAAAATGAAGATCGTATGCAAAAGTTACGACCCCGAGAAGTTGATGTACTAACTTACCCAAACGGGGCCCACATGACTTTTGGCGCTTCATCTCCTAGGGTTAGGTTTTTGGATGTCTATGACTTTTGGCATTCTTGTCTATTGTAAAAAGGCCTCTAGAGCCTCATTGTAATTATCTTCTCACGGATACGAGTAGCAGCCACATCTCTTCTCAGAGATAAACTACCAGCGCCCTAGCTAGTTTATTTCCATTTTGTCTGTAAGAATATTTCAGTCATTTGTTATTAATCAAATGAAGTCTTATTTCCGCTGCATCTCTGTGTTTATGTGTATTTATGTATTTCATTGTGTTCCTACATAAATCCGGATCAGTGGTATCAGAGCGGTCTGCTCGTTCTCGATCCTTCTTTGCATGTCCCCAATGAGATCATGGTATAAGGAGTTGGGGCTCGATCTGGTTGAACCTTTGCAAGATCA
>ML779481.1:499493-529972 GCA_009831015.1 Picea engelmannii | reverse complement strand
ATCACTATGGGCCCTCTCCCCCCACTACCTCTCTAGCTACCTTACAGGGGATTTCTTACACCAATTCGTTCTTCCAAAAATTTCCATCCCTTTTCTTTTTTCCCTCTTCTTTCCCTTTCTGGTTACTTACTCATTTTTCGGAAAATGTATAGGTGTGGGAGTTGGTGGATTCATGTCTTCAGATATCTATTGTTCCTTTTATATCACTAGCCCGACTGACCGCTTCCCCATTTCATATTGAACAAAATTTTTGCATTGCGGGTTCCTGGATAGGCAAGTTATTGGATAGGCAGGTTCAACATTGTGTTTCCATTTTCCCTCCATCTACAAACAACACACAGACTTCTGCGATCTACAAATTAGCAAAAAAATTCCCCTTATCTCCTTTTTAGCACTTTTCCTTGATCAATGAACTTAGAAAAATTAATCTCCTGGAATAATTTGAAATCAAAGAATATATACTATGCAAAGTCCAATGAAACTGTCATATTAACGAGAGGACATTAAAATTCAAATTCGTCGTTGTTATACTTGCGATGAAGCTAACAGTTCAATAAATTTACTTAAACATCCAAAAATTGATTTTCTTGTAGCTTTCTGACGCTTTTCTTATAGAAATAGATCCTTGAAACTATATGCATGGCTTGTTGTATATATTCCTTGATTGAAGAACCTGTTCACATGTTTAATGCACTTCATAGTTACTGTTAAGACCATTAATGGGGATTTCTTACACCATTTCTCGGTTCCGAAAATTGCCATCCTCTTTATTTTTTCCCTTTGCTTTCCCTTTCTGGTTACTTACTCGTTTTTCGGAAAATGTCTTGGTGTAGGAGTTGGCAGATTTATGTCTTCAGATTTCTACTTACTTTTATATCATCAACATGACCGATCACTTCCCCATTTCATATTGAAAAAAAAAATTGGATCGCGGGTTCTCGGATAGGTGGGTTCAACATTGCGTTTCCATTATTCTGCTGCCTGCAAATAGCACCCAGACTTCTGCGATCTACAAATTAGCAAACAAATTCTCCTTTATTTTGTTTTTAGCACTTTTCCTTTATCGATGAACTTAGAAAAATTAATCTCCTGGAATAATTTGAAATAAAATAATATATACTATGCAAAGTCCAATGGAACTATCATATCAATGAGACGACATTAAAATTAAAATTCGTCGTTGTTATACTTGCAGTGAAGCTGGCAGTACAATAACTTTACTTAACATCCGAAAATTGATTTTCTTGTATCTTTTCGACGCTTCTCTTAAACAAATAGATCCTGGAAACTATAAGCATGGATCACTGTATCTATTTCTTGATTGAATAACTTGTTCACATGTTTAATTCACTTCATAGTTACCGTTAAGACCATCAATGGGGATTTCTTACACCAATTCTCGCTTCCGACAATTTCCATCCCCTTTCTTTTTTCCCTCTGCTTTCCCTTTCTAGTTACTTTCTCATTTTTTGGAAAATGTCTAGGTGCGGGAGTTGGTGGATTCACATATTCATATTTCCACTGTTACTTTTATATCACCCACCCGACTGACCACTTCCCTGTATCATATTGAACAATTTTTTTGGATCGCGGGTTCCCGGATAGGCGGGTTCCTGAATAGGCGAGTTCAACATTGTGTCCCCATTGTTCCGAAGCCTACAAACAACACCCGAAATTCCGCGATCTACAAAGTAGAAAACAAATTTCCCTTTATCTTGTTTTCTTTCACTTTCTGTTTACTTGGTCCTTTTTCCGAATGTCTCCTTCTTTTATATACAACACCCAAAGTTTCACAATATACAAATTGACCCTATAAATCCATCATTGTCTCCTGTTCCATGTTATGCATTTTGCATTCAACCGTTGGGGTAGATACAATTTGAACATCGGGCCCTCACGTCTCCGGAGTAGAGCTTGTGGCCCTTTTTTCAAGCCCATCAATATTTCATGTTCTGAGTATGTATAATGCTTTTATTTCATGAGTCTAACCAACCGCTTGTCCATTGCATAATTGGCCACTGTTACCATCGTCGGTTCCTGGAAAACCTTGCTCAACATTACGCTTCCACTTTTATGCTACGTACAAACAACACCTGAAATTCCGTGATATACAAATTGATGCTCGAAATATGTCATTGTGACATACAATTTGACAATAGGTGCCTCATGTCTCCTGAGTATATCTTGTGATCCTATTTTTGAAAACTACCCGACCGCTTTCCATACTTGGCCATTTCTTGGAATTTGTTCCGCAGGTTGGAGGGTGGAAAAAATGTACAATTCTTAGTCTCTCTTTGTCATCCCCGCCACCTTTGTACTTCTTTCTAGATATGCAATTATTACGATTTAAGACTAGTAGTTCATCGTGCAAGAACCGTTAATATTTTCATTAATGTCTGGAAGGTCAGAGAAGATTTTTCATAAATACGAATTAAACCAATATTTGTAGAGAAGAGTGTTATCCTTTCCAATTATTTATTTCAAACATGATGCAATATCTTTCATGCATCGGTCGGTTGGCGCCTTTACAAAATATCTAATTCTTAATATCTCTTCGTCGTCACCACCACCTACGCACTTTTGTCTAAATATACAATTAGTAAGCTTTAATGGTAACAACTCATTACACATGAAACCTGGATATTCTCATTGATCAGTGAAAGGCTTGAGGAGATCTTCCATTGATACACATTAAACCGAGATTTTCGGACGGTTATATTATCCCTCCCCAATTTTCATTTGAAACATCATCTGGAGAAAATGAAAAATTATCGTTAACTTATGGTAGCAGTTCCACAACAGTTCTGTCCAGATAAAGAAAAAACCTTCGGGCATGATGGGCAGAGTTTCCAGTATTCCAGGGCGTATTCTTGCTACTCATATCCGACTGCGCAAGAGAAAAAAAGGAGATGGTCCCTTGGTGCACCGAGAGACATATTTCAAGCCAAAGAATTCCAAGGAAACCCTGCCTTCTCAGACAACCTGCCCACCTGCACTGATGGTTGGCGCAGAGGTTGCTGTGATGTATTTCAAGACGGAAGAAGATGATATGATGTACTATGACACGACAATGGTTGATGGAAATGCATATATTGTTCCGACTCGTACGCCCAAATTTAAATCAATCATAATGGGTCGCACTTCCCAGCTCGGTGATGGCGGTCTTGACAACACCAAAAGAACGGGTTTCAGAAAATAAACCGACGCTGAACACAATAGAATCTTTGCAACTCGAAAGTAGAAATTCCAGAGTTCCAAATTAGTCTGTTCTGGGTGGAAGTCTTCCACTGCAAGGAAATTATTTGTTGATGCTCCTAGAGATATATTTCAAGCCAAAAAAATATTCAATTGCAAGACCATTGTCCTATTCTCTGGATATACAATTAACATCTTAGGGAATGAGGACCAGAACTCCCACTGTTCCAAGAAATATTCCTTCTAGTCATATCCTTCCACCCATAATGGACTAATTTGGGCCTCTGGAATTGCTTGTGCAACCTGTGTCCCTAAATTTTTTGACTGTGAGGAGGTGGTTTCTTGGTGTGTCCTAAATTTCAGTTTTAGGCTATTATGTTTGCCCTGCAACACTTTTCATCTTCTTCCTCATGGGAAGATTTTGAGAACTATCAATTTTACCACATGATTGTTGTCAATCTTCTTCAAGCCAATGATTTATTCCACTGTGGACCCACTCTCTTGTTTCTTTGTCGGCTCAGGTCTTCCACAAAATATTGAAATCGGGGCACCAAACATTAATCCACCAAGGAGAATACTGCAAGGATTTCCTAAAAAAAGAGCATGGTAATCAGTTTTGTATGCATGTTGAAGAGCATCTCGATGGCTCCTACATGTTGCAGATCTCGTTCCTGTGTTTATCGCAAATATGTTCAATGTTTTGGCCCAAAGAACTCTGTCCAATTTCTAGGGATGGATATACAGTCCTCAGTATTACTTTTTTTTTAATGGATTTAGTATTAAAAAAATTTCCTTGGAGTCTTGGTTGCTGCTTCTTTTTCTAGATTTAACACCTTCTCATTTCCATGGTTCGATAGTCTCGTAGTTCTTCAATATTGTATTTTCTTAAGTAATTTGTTGTAAAATGGAACATTTAACAATTATATGACAATGCACTATGTCGATCCATCAAGATTTTATGGAAACACAAATTAATTTCAGACAGTTTCAAACCAACGTTCAATTCTATTCGTAATGTAGATAGAACATAGCAATACCAAATCACAATGTTGCAACAAGATCGTCATTCTTGTTTTTAGACATGCAATTATTAAGATTTAATGTTAACAAACCATCATGCAAGAATTTTAATATGTTAAAGTCGTGGAAGAATGTATCAAGAACACAATTACTCCCACAAGTTGCAATAAAATATAATCTTCAACAATGCATTTGCTGACAATTACTAGAAAATGATGGTTTTGCAACAATGGGACTTGTTTGAAACCAACTCCCACTTACGAAAATTTCCCTCTACCTTTCTATTTCCCCACTCTTTTATGCCATGTAGTTTATCTTTCTGGTCACTTAGTTGTTTTTTCCAAAAATTTCTTGCTACGCGGGTTGGCGGATTCACGCGTTTTGACCGAGTGCTTCCCCTTTGTCTAAATTGCACTTTCCATTGTTCTGTGCCCTGCAAACAATACTCCGACTTCTGCTATATGAAGATTTACTTCTGGACTCCCACATCATCCCCTCTTTCGTGTTACACATTTTTCACTGAAATGTTTCGATATATACAATTTGACAGTCTGGGCCTTATGTCTCCTCGAGAACCCTTGTCACCCTATTTTGAAGCTCGTCCGACCTCTTTCCACACTTGACCATTTCTTAACATCTCTTTCGTGGATCGTTGAGTTCACAGGTTCAGGAAATTTCCAATTTCTAGTTGTTGTTTCCTGTGCCCGCTGCCTTCATATTTCTTTCCAGGTATATGCAATATGTATACAACTTCTCCAGAAACATACATAAAATATCTTGCCACGAAATGGAATATCTATTGCAGATTTGAATATATTGGACCTTCTTTTCTGTCTTCTATACTTAGCCAAATTCTCTTTTCTTTTTCCCCTCTACTCTCTCTTTCTCATTACTTGGTCATTTTCCCGAAAATGTCTCTATTGGACCTTGGCCATGGAAGAAAGAGAATATCAAGGAAGCAAAGGTGAAATACGAACTGCGCAGAAGACGAAGCAACTGATATTAAGGTGAAGTGAGAAAAAGAGAAAAAAATATGGAGCGGAGTATGAGAGAAGCAAGTCGCTGGATGAGGAGATCGAGGATGACAGATAAGCAAGAAAGACAGATCGTGGACAACTCAACAAATGGGAAAATCCATCGTTGGATACGTTGGAGCACTGTGCAAGAAGGAAGGTAAGATAGGCTGGAGAAGCCCTGAAAATCAGGGTCAAGTTGACCTAGGGTTTTGGACGTGTAGGGTTTTGGTATTTAGGGTTTTGACACCGAACTAAGGCTATTTGTGAGTTGTTGTAATGTATAAATAAAAGTTTAAAGGACCTAGGTCAGGTTGGTACGATATTGTTGTTGATTTAGTTGTATTGTCGGATGAGAGATTATTGTATGGTGAGAGAGAAATGCTAAGTGTGAGAGCCTTCTGGTATTGTAAGACCTTCAGCTGGGTGCAAAGTTCAAATACTGTAGTTGGGTGCATAGGAAGGGGAGAGGAAGAGAGGAGAAGAAAGAAGATCTGCTAGCTGAGAGCGCAAATAAGAACTATATTCTTTATCTTAATATATCATAATCATAGTTCTATGGACGTATCCCTAGGGAGAGGTTCAACCATGTACATCGTGTGTCATATGTGTGATTGATGCTTTAATCTTTGTCATTGTTATACTGTTATTTGAATTGTTGTGTTAGATTAGATCTATAGATGTGTAGAGTAGATCTAATAAGGTACTAAATATATGATGGATATGTTTTTGTTTGGTTAGATCCACTTGATATTCCCTTTGGCTATAGGCATCTCTGTCCTGCAACCCCCTCATAGCTTCTTTAGGTGAGACTACATCTGCTTTGCAAGTGCTGCCAAAAGGGCTAGTAGTTAGGGCTTGTTGGTTCTCTCTTGAAGTTGAACCCTGGGTCTGCCCCTGTGCCAACAAATGGTTTCGTTGTCGAAACCGAGATATTTTTGAGGGAATGCCAAGGTGGTTTCCATCAAAGAATGAAATACAAAAGTGCATAGAAGAAAAAGAGAAGGACTTCACTGAAGAAAATAACATAAACCCTAATATTAGCACAAAGGATTGGTTGGAGAAGTATATATTTACTGATATACATGAGCTCTTCTTTGGAGGAATACATAAGGAACTATACGAGTGGTTAACAAGTCTAGTAGATACACAGTTCGAGATCCGATCTAGATCTCCTGTGATTTGGATAGTAGAATTGGTCAATAAGGTCAAGAGAGTTGACAACGTCGTTTCAAGAGAAATAGATCACTAGTTCGATAACACCATTGGAGGGTACATCATCGAGTTTGCTATTGACAAATTAGAATCATATAGCTAAGCTGAGAGATATTTTTTCAAGAGACCCAGAGGGAGATTTTTTCATTTTCTGAAGCTGAGAATCAAGATGCTATTTCATGAGAAGAACATCCTGAATATATAGTAGATTGATCGGATCTGAAAAGGCTAATGTTCAAGAATTCGGATAGCGACAGTGACACAGAAGCTGGACATATGCACAGTGGAAGAATATTCAAAGAATTTCATCTTGCGAACCTATTTAAGGATAACTACGAAGATGAGGGTTTCTACAGTGGGGAAGAGGAAGATTTGACAGACGAGGAACATTTAGAGACTATTGGAGCAGAAGGAGAAAAGACTGAAGAGCTTCACCGAGACGGATCGGGAACTTCAGGAACTATGCAGACTAGTGAATTAAGTACTATTATCCCTCCTATTGTTTCAACAACATTAAGCAATCAAAGTAATCAAAGTCACCAGAGTGTTCAGAGCACTATCACTGGTAGGCCACCACATACTCAGTCAAGAAGCCTAGGAAGGTCTATGGCAGATGAGATGAGGCTCCCTATTTTTAAGGGAGATGGATCTGAAGATCCTGATCAACACTGGTTCTTATGTGAAGTTGTGTGGAATATTAAGAATGTCACTGACGAAGCTGTCAAAAGAGATCAGTTTAGTACCACTTTGAGGGATCACGCGCTGAGCTGGTACATGAAACTTGTCCAAGGACATTCCTAACCTAAGCCACTGAATGAGATCAAGAGTGTGTTGATTGCAGAATTTAAGAAACCTAAATTGGAGTCACATTGTATCATAGAGATGAAGGAGATCAAACAGAGGATAGCTGAACCCATTTCGGAGTTTGATCAAAGATTCAAGACCTTAATAGACCGATTGACTTTCTAGATCCCAGATGAGAAGAACAAGGAATGGTTCATTGTTGCATTGTTACCACACATCAGAGTTCCTCTGATGAAACAAAAGATTACTTCGTAGGCTAAGGATTTCGAGATCACCATGAAGCTTGAATCAACCCATATGGGAGAATCCAAGGTAGGTATGAGTCAACTCTTGAGCCAGTTAACGAGTTTGTCTTTATAGGTAGAAGATCTGAAGAAATATAAGGGAAAAGACAAGAGGGAAGACATATGTTATGTTAGATGTAGATCAGAAGGGCATGACAAGGAGCATTGTCCACTATTTCATGAATGCTTCGCCTCATGAGCTCCGAGCCCTTTGAAGCAAGTCACACTACCCTGGTGTGAAGTATGCAGAAACAACATTGTCCCAGTGAGTGCTATTACATGGAGAAATACATTCAAACACCCATAAACTTGTACTGCACATTTTGTAAGTTAGTAGGGAATGATGATAGATATTGTAGAGCCTATGACCTCATGCACGAAAGGTCAAGAGACATATACAAAATCCAAGGTTAAGTACAACAAGAAGGAAACACTACGTAGTATAACTCTCCAGGAAGAGGAAATGTCAATCCTCGCGTTGGATTCATAGGACGAGGACGAGGAGGTGGTATGGGCTGAGGTTGAGGACAAATAATATGTTATAACTGTACACAACCAAGACACTTGGCAAGGGACTGTCAGAACCCTTGTAGCACTTGTAGCTATTGCAACTTTTTTGAGCATGTTATCGAGGACTATCCTTTGATGCTAGCTAAACTTCAGGAAAGATGAGGACCTCAACAGAATCCATAAGTACAACTGATATATGCTAAACCATGCAGAGAATACCCTAGAGTCACTGTTATCACTCAAGGAGGTGCAGCTAAAGGAGAGGATAGACTGACCCAAGAAAATATTACAGAAGACTCAGGAATCAGGAAAGCTACGGAGAAGACCCAATACTTTGATGCAAATAAAGAAAGACAAATATTTGAGGAGGAAAGAAAAGAGTTCAAAGTGGACCAAGGCTCTTCATCCAAGACACAACCAAAAGTAAAAGAATATGGAATGCCTCAGGCATTTGATCAGTCTTCTTTGCCAAAAGAAGGAAAAGAAGTAAGCAAACTTATGGAATTTTTATATACTTGTATTAAGTTGATTCAGGATGAGAACAATGTACATGAGATACAAAATTTAATCAAACAGTATGAGTTAGGAAAGGTATATCCCTTACTGAATAGGGAAGTACACCAAATTGCAAGGAGGAGAAGGACAAATAAAGAGTTGCACTTGAATTCTCAAATAGGAGAGTATGACATAGACTATGTGGTTCTCAACTTAGGGTCGGAGGTCAATGTCATGATGAAGAAAACATGGGCACTGATGGGAAAACCAAAGTTGATCTATTCCCCTATCAGGCTTAGAATGGATAACCAACAAGCTGTAAGCCCATTTGGACAATTGGAGCATGTACCTGTGGACAACGATGGAGTAAGAACGTTTGCAGATTTTGAAGTAATTGAGATATTCGATGACAAATGCCCTTACCCGACGTTGTTAGGAATTGATTAGGCCTTCAATAATTCCACTGTGGTTGATTTAAATAAGAAACATATGACATTTGAAAAATATGTTCTTAGGTTCATCGCACCTTTAGATCTAGATGAAGGTTAGCGATACATCGAACTCATCAGAGAGGAAGACCACACATATTAACTGGAAAACATATACAAACTGACAGCTAGAGAATATGATTCCATCAATCCTATAGCTGATGGAAATATAAGTTGGCGAAGTGAAAACGCATGTTCCTCATATTTAGAAGAAGCAATGGAGAACTAGCAGAACCAGATGTGTGAATTTATATCTACCAGGCGATGTGCTAGATTAACCAGATAAGTCCACTAGATTGGCACAATAGTGAGTAAGTTTCCCACATTTGATGGTCTGAACCCATTAGAAGCCTTCCTATAAGACTTTGAAGCAAGTGTACCAACACTACATAGATATTTGGAAATGGATGAGGCCCTGAAAGCCACACCAGCAAGATGGTGGGGGACACACAGAAGCAATATCACATACTAGACCCAATGTCGTACTTTGATGACAACGCAGTTCTCTGCACAAATAGAAGGCTGCAAAGTACGATACACAGAATGAAGTTTCCCAAAGGATCATGTGCGAAGCTGCAAAGAAGCCTAGAGAAACTTCCCTCAAGAGCAGTGAGTGCACAAATTCATTAATACGTTGGACACTACCCCTATCAATTGGTACATTCAAGAGGAGCTGCACCTCATCACCACAGATTGGGAAGGTATGACTCAGAATTTTATAACTACCTTTTTATTTGAAATTCAATATTCCTCATTAGATCAAGCATTACAGAGTGTGAGACATAAATTATTTGAGGAGGCATCTAGCCTCCCTTTGGAACAAGAAGAGGACGAATGGATTGCGCCCCTCCAGAAACTGCAAAGCTGTTATAACATCAATGTTGATGAAGACGATGATCCAAGGAAGGTGAACATCCAAAAGACAGAAGGCCAAAGAGATGTAGAATTACTTGGATTTGAGCTACCATTCATTGGACAACCAATCAATATTAAGAAATTCAATATTGGGACAGAGGAGACACCGAAGGTTGCCAATGTCAAATATTATTGGGATGCTACTACCATTGACAAGATTACAAAGTTGTTGCACGAGTATCAGGACTTGTTTCCGACCAAGTTCACTAATATGAATGGTATCAAAGGACCTATGGGAGATCTGAGGATATCTTTGAAACCACATGCAAAACTAGTCAAACAGACACCCTACAGATTGAACCCGAAATATAAGGAAAAAGTGAAGATTGAGCTCGACAGAATGCTAGAAGTAAGAATTATAGAACCTGTCGAAGAGTCGGAGTGGATCGGCCCTATGGTGGTGCAATACAAGAAGACATGTGATATTAGGATCTGTGTAGATCTCAGGAAGCTGAACGATACTTGTTTTCATGACTTGTTCCCTACACCATTCACTAACGAAGTGTTAGATAACATGGGAGGCCAGGAAGTTTATTCTTTTATAGATGGGTTTTCAAGATACCATTAGATCCGGATTTCTAAGGAGGATTTCCATAAGACCACTTTTTCCATAGAATGGGGGTCCTACCAATATAAAGTGATTCCTTTTGGATTAAATAATTCCCCAGCCATATTTTCTAGGGTGGTGGTCGAAGCATTCGAGAAATTTTTGCATAAATTTCTAGAAGCACATTTTGATGATTGAACTATTTTTTGTTTGTTGAAAAACCATATTGAATGTCTAAGGATAATGTTGGACAAATGCAGGGAGTTTCAAATTTCTTTGAATCTGAAGAAGTGTATCTTCTTCTCACCATTTGGAGTGCTATTAGGTCATATTGTATGCAAGTAGGGATTGTTGATCGATCCATCTAAAATTGCCATTATAGTCTATTTTCCACCTCCCATAACAGTCAAACAAATGCCCACTGCGTTGGGACATGATGGATATTACAAAAAAATGATCAAAGGATATGCCCAGATTACAACACCCATGGAGAATATTTTGAATAAAGACTGCCAATTTCAATGGACAAAAGCCTGCTAGTAGAGCTTCGACACACTGAAACAAAATATGGTCGCTGCGCCTATTCTGGTCTTTCCAGATTGGAGTAAGGAGTTTCATGTGCATGTTGATGCATCTTCCATTTCCTTAGGAGAAGTGTTGGCACAACCTGGAGAAGGGGATATCGACCATCCATTAGCTTTTTCCATCCGGAAGATATCTACAACTGAAATTAATTACACCACTACAGAGAGAGAAGTATTAGCCATGGTGTATGCGTTGCAGAAATTTCGCCACTACGTGTTGGGAGGACACTTTAAAATGTTTACTAATCACTCTTCACTGAAGTACCTAGTAAACAAGCCAGTTTTAGGGGGAAGAATATGCAATGGCTACTGCTATTTCAGGATTATGATTTCAAAATTGTGGTTAAGCCAGGCAGAATGAACAAAGGACCCGACCACTTGTCCAGGTTGGAACATGGAGAAGAACCCACCAGTTTGGAGGATACACTGCCAGATGCATAGTTTCTTGCAATTAGAAAGATTGATGACCACTTCGTAGACATAGTCTAGTTCCTGTCAACAGGAATGACACATAGCGAGTATACAATCCACCAGAAGAAACAGCTAGTGGTGAGCATTGCATACTTTTCACTTATAACGGGACAACTATACAAGATGGGACCCAATGAGATATTAAGGTGTGTTATGGAGGCAAAGAGACCATTGATCCTCACAAAATCTCATAAAGGCATCGCAGGAGGACATTATGCAAGGAAAGAAACTACGCATAAGTTTCTATGAGCAGGCGTTTGGTTGCCTACCTTACACGAAGGTGCTAAAGACTATTCAAGAGCCTGCGATGTATGCCAAAGAGTTGGGAAACCATCCATAAGAGATGAAATTCCATTAGCACCACAACTGACCCTACAAGCATTCAAAAAGTGGGCCATTGACTTCGTGGTACCTCTAAACCCACCAGGAAAGCGTACATGAGCAAGGTACATCATCACTGCAACATAATACTTGACCAGATGGGAAGAAGCTAGAGCATGCAAGGATTGTAGTGAAACTACAGCTGTGTGCTTCATATTTGATGAAATCATAACCAAGTTTGGATGCCCCAAGATCCTCATGAGTGATCAAGGCACACATTTCATCAATAAGACAGTTGAATCTCTGATTGAGAAATTTTCAGTCCACCATCAGAAGACCACACCTTATCATCCACAAGTGAATGGGACAGTCGAAGCATTCAATAAAATCTTGGAGACAACGCTGACAAAGATATGCAGTGTGAACAAGGATGATTGGGATTTAAGAGTACCAACAATACTCTGGGCCTATAGAACCACTTGCAAGAAACTAACAATGCAAACCCCTTTTAATTTGGTTTATGGTCTTGAAGTTGTTGTCCCAATGGAATATTTAGTGCCAAGCTTAAGAATTGCTTCCTTCACAGACATGGATGATACTGGCATTGTTCAAGAGAGGCTCTCACAGTTGGTCGAATTAGAGGAAGACAAATTTATTGCAAGATTTCACCAACGGGTTCAAAAGGAAAGAGAAAAGGCCTTCCATGATAGGCACATCAAGACAAAATCCTTCAAGCAAGGAGATTTGGTGTTGGTCTATGACAGTAAGTTTCTAAAACAACCAAGGAAGTTTTTAACACATTGGTTAGGGCCATTTGAATTTGTCTATGTCAGCGAAGGAGGAGCTTCACAACTAAAGACATTGACAAGGGAATGGAAGGAAGGACTAGTGAATGGGATTCAACTGAAGTTGTACTATGACAACCATCTTCCTCGCAACTCTCAGTAAAAGAACGAAGAAAAGGGTCGACGTACTAGGTGCAGTTGAAACTGGGTACCAGACACAAAAAATACAGTCTGCATAAAGGAAGAAGGGATGGACAAGAACAGAAAGAACATGCTACACTGCGCAGTCTGAAGATGAAGTGGAACGGCAGATTCAGATCTGAAGTGCCTCAGGATGAGTCACAAGTGACTATTGTGGGCCTGTTGGCCCTTGGTTATGGAAGAAAGATAATACCAAGGAAGAAAAGGTCAAATATGAACTGTGCAGAAGACGAAGCGATTGATATTAAGGCGAAGTGAGAAAAAGAGAATAAAATATGGAGCGGAGTATGAGGGAAGCGAGTTGTTGGACGAGGAGATCGAGGAAGACATATAAGAAATAAAGATAGATCATGGAAAACTCAGCAAGCGGGAAAATCCACCATTGGATACATTGGAGCACCACGCAAGAAGGAAGGAAAGACAGGCTGGTGAAGCCTTGAAAATATGGGTCAAGTTGACCTAGGGTTTTGGATGTTTAGGGTTTTGGTATCTAGGGTTTTGACACCTAGGTTTCGACCTAAGGCTGTCTATGAGATGTTGTAATGTATAAATAAAGGTATAAAGGACCTAGGTCGGGTTGGTACGATATTGTTGTTGATTTAGTTGTATTTTCGTATGAGAGATTAGTTTACTATGACAGAGAAGTGCTAAGTGTGAGATCCTTCTGGTATTGTAAGACCTTATGATGGGTGCAAAGGTCAAATCCTGTAGCTGGTTGCACAGGAAGGGGAGAGGAAGAGAGGATAAGAAATAAGATCTGCTAGCTGAGAGCACAGATAAGAACTATATGCTTTATCTTAATATATCATAAGCACAGTTTTGTGGACGTAGCCCTAGGGAGAGGGTGAACCACGTACATCGTGTGTCGTATGTGTGATTGATTCTTTGATCTTTGCCATTTTTATACTGTTATTTACATTGCTGTGTTAGATTATATCTATAGTTGTTCGGAGTAGATCTAATAAGGTACTAGATATATGATGGATATGTTGATGTTTGGTTAGATCCACTTGATATTCCCTTTGGTTGTAGACATCTCTGTCCTGCAACCCCCACATAGTTGCTTTGAGTGAGATTTCATCTGCTTCGCAGGTGATGCCGAAAGGGCCAATAGATAGGGCTTGTTGGTGATCTATTGAAGCCAAACCCTGGGTCTACCCCTGTGCCAACAGTCTCAATGGACATGTTCGACAACTCACACTTTTCAGATCGCGGATTCTCGGGCAGGCAGGCTCTATATTGAAATTCCATTGTTCTGTGACCTGCAAACAACACCTAGACCTCCGCAACATAAAAATTTATTGTTGCACTCCCACATCATACCCTCTTTCTTGATATACAAATTGACTTCCTAACTCCTACATCAACCCCTCTTTCGTGTTACAGAGTATGTACTCAAAAGTTCTGATCAATACACTTGGACCGTTGGTGCCTCATGTCTCCTCGGTAACCCTTGTCATCCTATTTTGAAGCTCGCCCGACCGCTTTCCATGGCTATTTATTGCAATATTTTTCATGGATCGTTGGGTTGGCGGGTTCAGACAATTTCCAATTCCTAGTTGTTGTTTTATGTGTCTGCCACCTTCACACTTCTTTCCAAGTATATGCAATAACTATATAACTTCTCTAGAAACATGCAGAAAAGATCTTGCTAGGAAATGGGATATCTATTACAGATGTGAATATATTAACCCTTCTTTTTCGTCTTCTATACTTAACCAAATTCTCGTTTCTCTTTTCCCTATACTTTATCTTTCTCATCACTTAGTCATTTTTTCGAAAATGTCTAGCTGCACAGGTTGGCAGACTCGCGGGTTCACATTTTTACTCGTGTTTTTATATCACAACTCCAACAGACCGCTTCCCCATTCCATACCCAGTCACTTCTCCGACCATGGATTCCTGGGTAGGCAGGCTCTAGATTTCACTTCTATTGTTCCATGACCTGCAAATAGTACCCTGACTTCTGCGATATACAAATTTAAAACTAGACTCATCATATTGTCTTCCCTATTACACTCTACCTATCATCCCCTCTTCCATGGTCCACATTTTTCACTAAAAACTTCCGAGACATACAATTTGACTGTTGGGTCCTCACGTTTCCTGTGGAACTATTTTCACCCCATTTTGAAGCTCGTCCGTCCTCTTTCCATACTTTGCCATTTCTTCGAATTTATTTTGTGAAACGTCGATTTGACGGGTTCAAGAAATATCCAATTCCTAATCGTTGTTTTCTATGCCCGCTCCCTTTTCAATTAGCAATTAGCAAGTATATATAAGTTCTTATTTCTAAATATCCAATTATCAAGCGTTAATGCTAAACCAGGATTCGAAGAGATCTCCCATTAATACGCATAAAACCAAAATTTTTGGATGGTTATATTATCCCTTCCGAGTGTTAATTTCAAACATCATGGAATGTCATTTGTGCGTCGTCAGGTTGGTCCATTCACGAAATATTCAATCGTCAATTCCAAAAATGAGTACGATCGACCGTTTCCCTATTCCATACTTAGCCACTTTCCCGGAATTTAGCAAATATACAAACCGACCGCTGAATTGCCCCATCATGTTGTCTTATGTTTTACATGTTTTGCAGTTAACAATTCTGATACATAAAATTTGACCGTCAGACACTCACCTCTCCCGATTATCCCCCGTAGCCCTATTTTGAATACCGTCTGATCACTTTTTAGACCTTTCCATTCCTTCCTTGCTCTTCCCCATCTTCGTTACCTTCACACTGGTCTATAATAAAAAAATGTTTATATATATATATCTTGTTTCTAAATATCCAATTAGTGAGATTTAATTCTAATAGCTAATCGTGTAGGAACCGTATAGATTGTCATTGATGAGCGAAAGGCTCGAGGAGATCTCCTATTAATACACATTCAGCCAATATTTGTGAAGGGTTATATTATCCCTTCCGAGTGTTGATTTAAAAATCATGAAATGTCGTTCTCACGTCTTCGGGTTGGCACGTTCACGTAACCTCCAATCCTTAATTTCTCTTCGTCATACCCGCCACCTTCGCACTTCTAAATATGCAATAAGTAATCTTTACTGCTAACAGCTCATCATGCAGAACCCATAGAGATTGTCATTAATGAGCGAAAGGATCGAGGATCTTTCCCATTCATAAGCATTGAACCAACATTTGCGGAGGGTTATATTATCGCCTCCAACTGTTCATTTCAACCATTGTCTGGAGAAAACAAACGTTCTCATAAACCTATGGAATCATCTCAACAACATTTTTTTGGAGATACAATGAACATCTTTGGGTGCGAGGACCATAAATTCTAGTGGTCCAGGGCATATTCTTATTAATCATCCCTTACTGCTTAGAACAAAGTAATTTGGACCTCTAGGATTGCTCATGCAGGTTGTGTCCCTGAAGTTTTTGACTATAAGGAGATGGTCTCTTGGTGCACCGATAAATATATTTCAGACCAAATAATTATTCGACAGTGGAACCACTCTTTTGTTTCTTTGTCACCTCAAGTCTTCTGCCAGATGTTAAGCTTGTTGGAGCCAACATTGACATTCAAAGGATAATATTCGAAGCAGTTCCTAACAAAGCATAATAATGGGTTGGAACTCTTTCCCGACTTCTTGGAAGACCCAATGGTAGTTCCTGAAGATATCACAAGCTTGCAGGTTAGTTCATTTAGAAATCCATTACAGGAAATTGTCTGGTTGTTTACAAGAATAACAGGACATGAGTCCACAACAACTATTTCCTGCATGGCTCTTTATATTTTGTATTTCAGAGTCAAGGAATGGGCCATTTTTTATTGGGGCAAGCTTGTTTCCCATGAAATATGTTCCCAATTATCAAGATTAAAAAAGGAGAAGAAATGTTATATGTCATCCTACTTGGTTTTTGTGATAGCACATTACTATCGGTTTCAAAAACTATCTCTGTCCAAGAAGATAAACTTGGAATTTGACCCAGTAACATTCTGGTACCAGGCCTTGTGGAAGCATAAGGCCTCCCACTATTTTTATGAGGTTTTTAATGGCTTTGTGTCTATTTTCAAAGTTTTGTTGTTAGGAGAAGATGCTCCCTTCATATCTGACCAGGTAACCAGGTTTTTGTATGGGAAGGGGGCACTTGAACATATGGATAATTAAACTGTGATAAGGATTTTTGGCTCCAGGTAAAAACATACTCTCCTTCAATGTCACATTACCGAAAAAATACTAGAATGAGGAAATTGATCAGGCTCTGCATAATCTTTCTATCGACTTCAGAGAATTAGAAAAGGAACTTTTTAACATAAAAATATGGAATGAAATCAACGTCACCCCAATGAGAAGCTACATTGAAGAATGACTCAAAAGGGAATTTAAGCAGGTCATTGACGAAAGGGAACATGTAGTTTCCACGATTCCAGTAATCGTTGACGACATCAATTAAAAGGCATCAACAAGAAAATAGCAAAATGGGTGATATGTACCATCACTGTAAGACACATTATTGAGACATCTAGTGCATCCCCTGTAACCTTATGAATTGAAGATAATTTTGATGGAAGCATGTCTATGAGATCAATTGTGGAACAAACTTTTCCCTGTTTATTCTTTGAATTTGTTTCAAAGATTAATTTCTTTGAAGACTTATCAAATAATGAATTATGTACATAACATTCTTCATTAGAAAAAACTTCATCCAGGACAACACGTGCAAAAACAAACTATATACTATATTCGACACGGGAAATGGATTTTTCAATATCAACATCTAAATCCATAGCATCAATCAAAATATCATTCTCAGGTATGTTTAGTTCTTCCCATCCCTGTTGATAATTAATTATTTTCATTTTCACTTTAAATTTATGAGGGTTTTCTAAATTTCCTTGAGGACGATTTTTCTCTCCATCATCGCCTAAAGTATTATTTGAGGGTTTTATTTATTGATATGTTGTAGACTAAGAGTTTAATTTAGGAAAAACACTTCTATTAGAAACAGTGGGAGACTAGGAACTTATTTCATATGAGGGTTTCCCTCTTTGCTTACAATTCTCTGTAGTACTCACTATGGTTTCTATATCACCATAAATTTTCTTAGTATCTTGAACAAGAGGGTCACGTCTTTCACTTTCTTCTTCTCCAAATATAAGGGTATTAACTACTGCAAGGATCAATCCAATTGATATCACATGGTTATAAAAAAGGTGGTTAGAATCAAACCCCCTGATTTCTTCTAAAATTTTTAGATTATATTGGTCAAAATATGAAGCATATTCATCAATCTTTGAAATTCCTCTCAACATAATTTCACGGACTTTCCAACGGAAAGGAATAATTTTTTTTTTCCTTTTTTCATAAAAAACATGGAACCATGTTTTATATTTGCATTCTACCTCTATAATAAACAATTTATTCAACACATAATAAGGAAGGAAGAAAGGTTTTTCATGAGAAGAAAAAATCTTGATGATGTTATAATCATCCATTTTCTCGAGAAAGCCCTTTTTATTTAGAAAAGTGGATGCTTCCAATGAAATTCTAGAAGTATCCTCTCCAAAGAGAAATTTCTTGAATTCAGACACAAAATCATTATATACTTCCTAAATGTAGTGAATAACCTTTTGTCTCCAGAGAGCCCAATACTACATAGTCACAGGGTCGACCTTTGAATTTATCCTCTTTTCAATACTTAGGCCTTTAAAAATATGGTAGTATGTAATTGAAAATACCAAATAAGAAGTCGTGTAGAACTTTTTATCATTCTTAAAATTCATTAATTGTGCATAAATTTCATTCGATACAATCTTCGCCCAATCAAAGACTACATTTTCGTGGAAAGTAAAATGTAGAATATATAGAGCCAGTCGAGGGATACTAGTTGTAGAATCTTGACCAGTGATTCTTTTAAAAATCCAAACAATTTCTCGGTAAGGGTCTTGCAAATAACTAACCTGAATTCTAGATAAGTCTTGCGGTATTGTTGTAGGGTCTTGCAGATATTCCTACAGGAGTTATATTCCATTATTTATTCCTTTACAAAAATTTCTAGTGTCGTCTCCTTTGTATGTTATATTTAGATCTGGTAATTTCAACATTTTCTTGAATACTGAAGGTGCCAATGAAATATGGGAACCATTATGTATTGGAATTGTCCTTCTGTTCTGAACAGATTTGTCTATGCACCAAGTGATAATATCTTTGTAGTCAAAAACTTCATTTACACAACCAACCAGGGATATCCCTGATGTCCAAACCTTATTCTTGTCTCTGTCTGGAGATGTTGAATAATACCAATATGATATCGACCAGTGGTAATTGTGATCTTATCTAGCAAACATATTCAAAGTATCCCCACAAAATTGTTGTTTTCTCTCAACCATCTTTATTAGGTTGTTGAACTTCTGCATAATACCACTTAGACCAATGATAAAATCTCATTCAATAATATTTGAATTCTATTTTCAATGGAAGAGTTAATATGGAATAAATGTAATTGCCTCGAGAAAAATTTCATTAGCATCATACTTTTCAAAATTTAATTTTAGGAGTTAAGTATATAATATCAACATTAAATTTATCTCGAGAAGTGTGAAAGAAATGGGACACGTCATGGTAGGGAGTCAGGGTGGAATAAATATTCAAATGAAACTGCAAGTATTCCAACCCATGAACCCATCATGAAAGGAAAAATGGTTAAGTGTTGATACCTCTTAGACAAACTTTCAAGAAAGGAAAGATACATAATTATGATTATGTCAGTCCCTAAGTCCACGATGAAAGAAAAGGAACTGAGTGTTGGAAACGGGTTTATGGAAGGAATAAAGATATACCACAAGTCTGTAAGTCCGCCAACCTCCTAATTCATGAATATAATAAAGTAACTAAGTATGGTAGAATATGTAGGCTATAGAAAAGTGAAGTGAAAATGGTAGGACACATAAATCTTGTAGGATCACAACAAGCTTAGAAGAATAAATTTTATGTATGAAAGAGTGAAAGAAAAGAAATGTATAGGGGTCAACGGGACCATACATTAAGAAAAAATGGATGGAGTGTGAAGTTCCCCAGAGAAAAATCTTGCCTCATCCATTTTATAACAAGAAGAAAATCCCCAAATGTTTGTATGTGTTACCCAATGTTATTGAGAAAGAAATAATATCAACTTTAGCGACATAAGTTTAGAGAACTTATTTGATCCATGACCTACTCTCGATTTGAATTAAATATTCTGTGAGATAGAGAGGTGAATAATTCCCCTTAAATTCTCCCCCCTTGCCCCCATAGGGGGACTTCCTTGTGAGGCACCATCAAAGTAGGCCCATGGAAGGCCTATATTTATTTATTTTTCAATAGACTACCTTACATTTTGTTTTTTCTAGATCTATGGAAAAGTGGATTGAGAATTTATATCTTGTATAGCACATTTTAGGGGTGAAGTATCCTTGTCCTCAACCATCTTTGTGTTTTTGTCCAACCAAACTCCCCATGCAATATTTAATGGAAGAGCTCTATAATTTCTCATACACTAGATCCTAGGAGCCTCCTTAATGGAATTTCCAACCCACACATTTTTCATATCTATCATGTGTCCCACTTATTTCCATACCTACTTTGCAAAAGACAAATACATGATAAGATGTTAGTTTGTTTCTTCATCTTGTTTGCGTAAAAAACACCATCCAAGACATTAAAATTTCTTCCTTTGCAAAGTATCCCATGTAAGAGCTTAATTTTTCAAGAGAAACCACATGGATATTTTGGTTTTTCATAGACATTTAAACTTCTAAAATAATTTGCACCACCAAAATTGTGTATCTTCTCCACCCTCTCTACCCAACTCTTTATATCCAATTCTTGGAATGTAGTCCCCTATTGGATTTAGTGACCATACAATACGATCATATTCATCCCTTAGTCTTACAAAATAGGATTTTGGGTTGTTTGTATACCTTTTCCAAGTGTTTTCATCTTCCTCCCTTACTCAAACCTCCCTCCAAATAAGCCAATTATATTTCCAAAAGGTAGTACTATTCCATCTAGCTATATGTATTAACATATAAATCCCCAATCTCTTAGATCTTAAATAACCTAAGGAGGTATCTTGTGAAAGTCTCAATTTCCTATCTGGGGGTCTAATCCAATTTGAATTTTTCCTCCCTTCCCAACCTGCTAAACCATCCAATTTCCAACCTAAGGTAATGTTGTAATAACTTCTTTCAATATAGTAGGGGCATTACGTAGTCTCTTCATAGGATTACTAGCACGTTAGTCCATAGATTCAGGGGCTATATAATTATCACTAATCACTTGAACTCACAACCATTCACCTTATATGAAATTCCAAACATTATTTGTAGCTAAAGCCTTGGAAAATAGGGAATATTATTTAACCCCCAACCCCATTGTAACTTTGGAACCGTATATGTTTTCTAAGAAACTAGATCAATTCCTTTTGTTACTTGACCCTCTAACCAAACAAATTTTTAACACAACCTTCTAATCGATTGTAGAACACCTATTGGAATCCATTCAGATGACAACCACTACAATGTAATTTATCCTAGAACAAATTTTACCAAAACTAGGCGTCGCCCTTTGGGTAGCCACCGATTACAACAAAGGTTTAGAGTTTTCTCCACCTTTTCTATCGACCATTGCCAATCTCAATTTTTATACAAATTTTCCTTTAAATGGAAGCCCAAATATTTTATACATGTATCTAAATCATCCATATTGTAAGGGAACATATAAGTGATGAAATTCCTTTCCATATGAGAGATTCTCCAAAGATATATCGATGATTTTTCTATGTTTATCATCATTCCATGGCTATGTAGAAGAATTCAACAATTTCTTTGAGATTCTCAACCACTCTCCTATTTCCTTCATAGAGTATGATTATGTTATATACAAACAACAAATGTGTGATCTAACCAGAATTTCCTACTCTTATTCCTTTAAATATTCCATTCCCAATGTTTTCCTTTAGAGATCTACTCAATATTTCAAATACTAATAAAAAAAATTACTAGAAACACTAGCAACATGTTTCCAAGTCCCCTCTCTAGCCTAAAGAATGGGTTTCATGCAACATTATATATATAATACAATTAATCATCCAAGAAACAAATTGAGGATCGAACCCTGAATGAATAATAATTAATCTTAAATAGAGCCAACTTACACACTCATTCACTAAAGGAACCTTTGATATTCATGTGCACACCAATTAATAGAGTGAGTTACCAATAAAAAAAACTTTAAATCATTCAATATCATTAATCACACCAAAATATTAATTTACAAAGAATAGTAAGATGTGATCAATGAGTCCCAAACCCGTATCTTGGGCTGCGGTGAGGCCTAAACATTCCCTTATTCGTATAAATATGTGAGTCAAAAGTGTGAAATTCATATGCTACAATATGTTAGTGTGTTAAAATATTTGACTACAAGTATCAATTGGTGAGGTTGGAGAAGGAGAAGTGCATGTTTCTCTTACATCATCTATTTTTTTTTAAAATGTTGTAACTCCTACAACCTATGAAGGTTTTATAATATCAAAGGTTAAATATTTCTTGGAAGCAATTGGTGGTGGTTTTAGTATTATCAATGAGTGGAATGAGTGGCATTGTCAACCTAATCCAAAATCTTAGAAGGTATGTTAGATCAACATGGCTAAGTTGGTAAACCCGTACAAAGGAATGGCATGAATTTTTTCTCATTGGTAGGAAAAAAAACCTTAATAGAATGAAGAGGTGTTTTATCTATGTTATTCACTACACCTTATACAAGAATAAAGAATAAAATCTTTTATTGGGGTGAAATAATATCGAATGATATATCACACTAGTTATAAGAGGACCAAAAGATTTCATATGTCACCATACTTGGTTCTTGCTTTGGTTTTATATGATTCTTTTGAAATTATTATACCCCAAGGTGATATGATCTCATAGGTAGGGTTTGTATAGATGTGGTACCCTATTTTTGGGAGGCACAGGGCCCCATTTTATTTTTCCATAATTTAATATGCCTTTGCTGGGAGATTTAGGAAAATGATGATAAGTAGTGAACCTAAGTGATTGAAAAACAAATCTTGGGATTTATTGGTTGATAGGGTTGAGTTCTCCTATGAAGAAAAATATACTTATATCATAATCTATGGATTGAAGGGGAAGCCGTATTATATTCTAGAGTTTTTATGTGACCCATCACTTTAGATAGAAGTTTGAGGTAGTATTCAAAATGTTTAATTTTCTCCATGATAAGAATAATATGAAATTCCTCTTTGTTCCCTTTAAATTTGTGGAAGTTAGGCTTGAGGGTTGGTTCCTTCCAACATAAAGGAATTAAACTCTTATCCAACATATGTTATATAAAACTAATTTAAATGTTGAGCCTCAATTTTATTAAATTCAAAATAATAAGAAAAAATATAGACTAAGAGATTATTGTTTTTAATTATGAAAGTGTTAATATTAGTCTTTTTAAATTGCAAAATTAGATTCTAAAAGAGTGAATATTGGTTTTCAAAAGTGTGAATTTCGAATAACTTGAAATTGAAAAAGTGCAGATAATTTTGATTCCAAACGTGTCTATTTTCATTCCAGAAGTGCAATTTTCAATTATGATGATGTGAATTTTGGAATAAAAAATTATCAATTTCATTTCTAAAATACTGAATTGAGATTCTGAAAGTGTCTATATCTAATTGATACAATGGGTGTTTAGATTTCAATATTTTAAATTTTTTCCTCATGCACATATATAATAGTTGTATCTAAAATAAAGTATTGTTGTCAACACATTATTTTTGTATATGCATGTGTAATCTTACTATGATACCCATTTCTTAATATATTAAGATTGAATATACAAAATATAGTAAATAAAGGTAATAACAATCATTGCATTCTAGTGTTATACTTTTTCATAAATATTTAAGGAAATGTACAATAAGGTTCCAAATAAACAAAGAGATGACTACGATTCCATCATTTTTACCACTCCATAACCTTAACTCCAATTGACCTTCAATAGATTTACTTTAAGTAATAGACATTAGTTAAATCCATTAGGTCTAATTTATAAATTCTTAAATGATACAAAATCATTAAAAATGACAAGTATGGAAGTTATTCTCTTGATTAATGTCTCATTTATTATCCTCACTCGCACTCCTAACATTATGTCCCATCTCTTCATGTTATGATTGTTAGCCATGATGGTCTTAAAGTACTTCTAGATGTAGTAGTTTCCTAGGATGATTAATTAGAAGAATAAATATATTTTGGAATTATTGTACACAGACACTTGTCATCTTCACGTTGATTAGGTTATAAGATTTTAATAATAAATTTATATTAAGAGACAATAATGAAGAGCTTATTTAATATCTCTTATTTTCATGCGAGGTTGATTCAGTTTGTCATCCTTGCATCAATAATGTAATTTTTTTCCTTATTGGTAAAATTGTGTGTGTGAGGACACTTTAGTATCATAGTGGTATTAGAGCTTACTATTTTAAGGTTGATTCAGTTTGTCATCCTTGCATCAATAATGTAATTTTTTTCCTTATTGGTAAAATTGTGTGTGTGAGGACACTTTAGTATCATAGTGGTATTAGAGCTTACTATTTTAATGTACTTAGGGAGGATAGTGTGGGGTATCTAGGTAGGTACCCAAGAGGATAACAAATGTAATGTGGCCATATAATGGAATATGACCACTATGTAATTAAAATGAAATAATATAATATTAAGGAGTAGCCATCATAGACACTCGATAATACTCATGAGAAAACATAAATTCATAGGAATAACATTGCATTCAATATTCATTGAATTTTATTGTCTTGTAGGAAAAATGGATTGTGGAATGGTTCCTTCCATTAGGAGTAATTGATGGTGTTACCCTACCTTAAGGGTTATTGTCTCTATATTCTTGTGTTGTTTATGGCGAATGATTTGGTATCTTGAATGTTCAAGGGTTTATTTTTGAAGTTAAGGGATATATTTTCTCTTCTTTCTTTGAAATTTTACTACAAGTGGAATGCGATCGCTTTCTTGGGCATGAAGTGGGAGAATTTTTAGGCACAAAGTAAGATATTTTTTTTCCTTTGCATATTTTTTGATGGAAAAAAGAGGATGGCATAATTTAGGTAAAGTTATGAAACATTTTGTGAATAATTTTATGAAACAAACCATATATATGAATTCCTCTAAAAAAATACCCAATTTCAAATAAAAAGTCATCCAAAACAGAGTCTAGGAAGTGGATATATCATTGATTTAAAATCAACATTTCATTTTGGGTTTTTTTGGTGACAACAACAAATTTCACAAATTGGATATATTTTAATAGACTGCATAGATTTCAGTTGAACTAGTGCTAGTATATCCAAATAAGCTATGGAGTTTCATAATTGGGATCATAATATCCAATTCGAGAAGTTTAACATAAGTTATGATCATTTTACATTTTCTACCTGAATCCCTAACTACATAAAGGAGTTCCATTGAAAAGTACAAGCTAGTTATTCAAATCCCTAGTTTTAGTTAAGGGTTTTCTTTTCGAAGAAATATGTATTTCTAAATAAAATTTTATGGTACTAGTATTAAAGAATTTATCAATAAAATTATAATTGCCTAGATATTGAATATCTGAATCCATTCATTATCTATAAAATTATTCTACAACAAGGGGGCACCTAATTGATGATGAAAATATGGNTGAATCAATATGAGAACAATTAGTACTTTTAATCACAATATAGAACCTAAAAAAAATATCATGAGCATTCAATATATCATCAAAATCATAATTCAATGCGTAGACAACACATGAATACAATACACCAGAATTTTACGTGGAAACCCAATGCGGGAGAAAACCACAACATGATTTTTTTATTTATCAAAGAGTACATCCATTGTAAGAACTAACTTCCTATTTATCCAACTACAATTCAAATTATGCTCCAACCCCCTATTTACAGGTTGCATCCTGAAGGAAGCTCTGACTCCCTGATTTATCGGCTCCAATTAGAAGGACGCTACAAACCCCTTTCCTTGCCTTGTCCAACCACCCTAGCATACAAATGTAGACCAATTTCTCACTACTTCTATTGCTATAACGAATAACCTGTTCTTTTTGATATTTCTGATACTTCTATTGCTACTATTGATTTTGATATCTCATCAAGATTGCAACCACACATACCCCATACCAATATCCATAAGATAGTTCTCCAAATCAAATGATTACGAATCACTAAGACATATATGTTCCTAATTTCCTCAGAATACACACCCTAACACACACAAGAATACATACCTTCAATATGTAGCTGACCTAGGTTTTAGATCTTTGATCTTCAAAAACTTTTCTTCACAGGTCTGCGACCCATACACTACCTGCTTGCAGATCTTCATGCTTTTCCCCACTACAACTCGCATATGTTCGTTCTTTTCCTCATAAAACACATGGATTTTCTTAAAGGAAATAGATTTGTAACTCTTTCTCTATACGCTCGGCTCCTGCAACATTCTTCCTTCACTGGACTTCACTGACCTCGACTCACTACCTGAGATCTTCCAATCTCTATTCATAGAAGTGATCTTCCAATTGACTCTTCTCTGTGTTTTAATGAGGATCTCATGATGACATGCAACTCACATAGGATATCATGATGACATGAAACTAACATGCATCTTATTAAATTCCATTTACAGTTACATTAACAACTAACTTACATGCAACTTGTTAACTTCTGTTTACAACTACTTTACCTTGACATGCAACTTGCTAACTTTTGTTTACAGTTACTTTAACATGCAAATGACATGCATCTTGTTAACTTCTATTTTCATCTACTTTACCTTGACATGCAACTTGTTAACTTCCTTTTCAAGGGTTGACACCAATGAGAACCAATATTTCAACAATTAAGGACAACCAATGCTTCAACAACTAATCTTTCAACAATCTTCGCCTTTGGCATTGGTGGAAACACTTAGACACAACAATGGAAACACTCATGTTGAAAATGGATCCACCTATATTCATGCCTCTTATCTTTGTTTCCATGCCTCTTTTTTTTCTCCCCCCCTTTGACATCAATGGAAAAGGGTAACTTCTCCTTGGGGCTTCTCCCCTAGTCTGTAAGCCTCTGATCTCTACTGATGTTTCTCTTCATTATGCTTCCTCATGTAAATATATGATAAAACACATTCAAAAATCATTCAAGTATTTCATGATTACTACTTCTCTCCCCATGTCTTACTATGCCAAATTCCATGTAGATCACTGTGGGGATGAAACTACTCCAAGTTTTTGTCGAAGATACTCAAAATCCTCTCTCGGAAGAGGTTTGATGAAGATATCTGCAATCTTTTCTTTTGTCCCAATATACTCTACCTTGATGTTCTTCTCTATAACCTGTTCCCGTAGAAAGTGAAACTTCATCGGAATGTGTTTCATCTTGGAATGCATCATTAGATTATTAGAGATACATATAACACTGGTATTATCACAAAATATCATAATAGAATCATCATATTCCACTTGTATGTCCTGCAAAGTTTGATTCATAAAAGGAACCTGTATACAACATGTTGTTGCTACATTATAATTTTCTTATGTTGTGGACAACGATACTGAAGATTGTTTCTTTCTCAACCAAGATACCAGACAATCACCCAAGTAGAAGGCTGCTCCACTTGTACTTCTTCTATCATCAACAATTCCTGCCCAATATGCATCTGTGTATACAACTAGATATAGATCATTTCTTTTTGGTTACCATAATCCATAGTCTTTTGTTTCTTTGAGATATATGAATATTCTCTGTACTGCCATAAGATGTGTTTCCTTCAGTTCTTCTTGAAATCTTGCCACCTATCCAACTTCTTTCATCACATCCAGTCTCGATGTTGTCACATAGAGTAAAATTCCAATCATTGATCTGTAGAGTCTCTGATCTGCATCCTTGGATTTATCATCTTTGCTCAATTTGCAACTAGTCTACATGGGAGTACTTACAGTCTTGAAATATACCATTCCAAAATTATTTAGCATTTCTTTTATATACTTGGTATGGGATATGAAAATACCTTTATTTTTCTAACATATGAGGAGTCCCAAAAAGAAATACAACTCACCAAGTAATGAAATTTTGAATTCATTCTGCATGTCTTTAGAAAATTTATGACTCATCTGGTCATGATCACTTCCAAAAATAATGTCATCAACATAAAATTCAATTATCAATATACTATATTGATTTACCTTTATGTAGAAATTCTTGTTTGCATTGTCTTTCATGAACCCTTGCCATTTTATATATCTGTACAATCTTTAATACCATGCTACAGAGGCTTGTTCGAGTCCATATAGTTCCTTCTTCAATCTACAAACATAATCTTCCTTTTTTGAAAGTATAAATCCTTGCAGTTGTTCAATGTAGACTTCTTCTTCTAGTTCTCATTTTTGGAAGGATGATTTTACATCCATCTAATATACTTTTATTTTGTTAGAATGTGCATAAGCCAAGATCAGTCTCACTGCTTCCATTATGGAAATTGGGGAAAAAGTTTCTTCAAAATCTATTCCTTCAACCTGAGCATATCCCTTGCATACTAACCTTTCTTTATTCATGGTTACATGCCCATCCTCTTTCAACTTGTTTTTGAATACTCTTTTTGTGCCAATAATGTTCTTATTCTTAGGCCTTGGAATAAGTTACCATGTTTCATTATTCTGTATTTGATCCAGTTCTTCTTCTATAGATTTCATCCAGTTTTCATCATTGTTGGCTTCTTCAAGACTGTTGGGTTCAACTATGGATAAAAATGGTAGATATTTTTTTCTTGATGAATGAAATTTTCTTTGGGTTTCAACTCCTTCATATTTATTTCCAATGATTTATTCGGGTGGATGATTTTTTTTCACTCGTCGGCTAGGATTTTTGGGAGATGTCTGAATATTTTTCTGGTCATCCTTCTTTTTCTCTACTTCTGGTTGCTCTTATTCTTCCTCTTCTTCTGCTTCTTCTACTTGTTCTTTCAAATCCTCTTTTCCTTCATTCTCTATTGAGTCTTTTCCTTCTTCTTTGGGATTTCGTACACTTGTCTTGTCAATATGTACATTGATGCTTTCCACTATTCTATTGAGTCTCAAATAGAATCATTTGTAATCCTTATTATTGCTTGAGTACTCGACAAATATGCCTTTTCCAACTCGAGCGTCAAATTTTCCAATCACACCATCTTTTCTTTTGATATATCACTTGCTTCCAAATACTCTAAAATGCTTCACATTTTTTGGTATTCCTTTCCATAGCTCATAGGGAGTCTTATCACTATTACTTCTAAGCATTCCTATGTTCAGGATATGAACTGTTGTTTGTAATTCCTATGCCCAAAATATTTCACCCAACTTGGAATCTTTCAACATGGTTTTGTCCATTTCTTGTACTGTTATGTTCTTTGTTTCAACGACTATGTTTTGATGAGGTGTCCTGACTATTAAGAATTGACTTTTTATTCTATGTTCGCCACAAAAATCCATGAATTGTTTTGATGTAAACTCTCCACCATTATCTAATATCAAACATTTGATTTTCAATTTTGTTTCTATTTCAACCATGTCTTTGTATATATTGAAGTGGTCAAATGCCTCTGACTTCTTCTTGAGAAAGAAAACTGCAGTCATTTTTGTGTAGTCATCAATCGATAGCATGAAGTACTATTCACCATTTAATCCATATTTTCTCGTTGGTCCACATAGATCGGTATGTACAATCTCCAATGGTTTTTTAATTGAGTAATCCTTTGAATTGAACATGGTATTGGTTTGTTTTCCCTATAGACAATTCTTACATAGAGTATTCATTCGCTTTGAAATTTTAGGAATTTCTTTTACTGCTTCCTTTCTGTTGATTTTGAAAAGATTGTCAAAGTCCATGTGACCCATTCTTATGTGCCAGACCCAAATATCATTTTCCTTTCCTAAACAACAACTCTCTTTTCCAATTTCATTCAAAACATATATGATGTTCGGATTCTTTATCATTGTCGGCACTAACTTTCCTGATCCTTCTTTCCTAATTTCACATTTCTCTAAGTCGAAGTGAAGTCCGTGTCCCTGATTACACATTTGACTTACACTCAACAGATTGTGTTTCATATCTTCGACCAATAGAACATTTTTTGCCATGGCATTTTTTCTTCCAAGCTTAATTGTGTCTCTACCTATAATTTTAGTTGAATGATTATTTCCAAATGAAAATGGTCCATCTCTTTCTTTCTTCAAAATTAGAAACATGTTCTTGCCACCTGTCATATGCTTTGAAAAAACACTATCAACATGCCAATAACATTTTCTATGTTGGGATTTTAGAGAAAGAGATCATTGATTCTTCTTTCTTTTCCATATCTATCATGGTTCCGATATATGAGTGTTAATTTTATGCTTTGGTTCCCTTGGTGGAATACTCAATCTACAATTCTTCACTATGTGTCCAAAATTGTTTCATTTGTAGAATTCTACTTCATTGCTCAATGTGACAAAACTCTTTTGGTTTTTGTTGTATGCTTCAAAATATTTTCTGGGATAACTATTATTTAAGTACCCTACATAGTT
>ML779481.1:488753-499393 GCA_009831015.1 Picea engelmannii | reverse complement strand
TAGACTTCTTCTTCTAGTTCTCATTTTTGGAAGGATGATTTTACATCCATCTAATATACTTTTATTTTGTTAGAATGTGCATAAGCCAAGATCAGTCTCACTGCTTCCATTATGGAAATTGGGGAAAAAGTTTCTTCAAAATCTATTCCTTCAACCTGAGCATATCCCTTGCATACTAACCTTTCTTTATTCATGGTTACATGCCCATCCTCTTTCAACTTGTTTTTGAATACTCTTTTTGTGCCAATAATGTTCTTATTCTTAGGCCTTGGAATAAGTTACCATGTTTCATTATTCTGTATTTGATCCAGTTCTTCTTCTATAGATTTCATCCAGTTTTCATCATTGTTGGCTTCTTCAAGACTGTTGGGTTCAACTATGGATAAAAATGGTAGATATTTTTTTCTTGATGAATGAAATTTTCTTTGGGTTTCAACTCCTTCATATTTATTTCCAATGATTTATTCGGGTGGATGATTTTTTTTCACTCGTCGGCTAGGATTTTTGGGAGATGTCTGAATATTTTTCTGGTCATCCTTCTTTTTCTCTACTTCTGGTTGCTCTTATTCTTCCTCTTCTTCTGCTTCTTCTACTTGTTCTTTCAAATCCTCTTTTCCTTCATTCTCTATTGAGTCTTTTCCTTCTTCTTTGGGATTTCGTACACTTGTCTTGTCAATATGTACATTGATGCTTTCCACTATTCTATTGAGTCTCAAATAGAATCATTTGTAATCCTTATTATTGCTTGAGTACTCGACAAATATGCCTTTTCCAACTCGAGCGTCAAATTTTCCAATCACACCATCTTTTCTTTTGATATATCACTTGCTTCCAAATACTCTAAAATGCTTCACATTTTTTGGTATTCCTTTCCATAGCTCATAGGGAGTCTTATCACTATTACTTCTAAGCATTCCTATGTTCAGGATATGAACTGTTGTTTGTAATTCCTATGCCCAAAATATTTCACCCAACTTGGAATCTTTCAACATGGTTTTGTCCATTTCTTGTACTGTTATGTTCTTTGTTTCAACGACTATGTTTTGATGAGGTGTCCTGACTATTAAGAATTGACTTTTTATTCTATGTTCGCCACAAAAATCCATGAATTGTTTTGATGTAAACTCTCCACCATTATCTAATATCAAACATTTGATTTTCAATTTTGTTTCTATTTCAACCATGTCTTTGTATATATTGAAGTGGTCAAATGCCTCTGACTTCTTCTTGAGAAAGAAAACTGCAGTCATTTTTGTGTAGTCATCAATCGATAGCATGAAGTACTATTCACCATTTAATCCATATTTTCTCGTTGGTCCACATAGATCGGTATGTACAATCTCCAATGGTTTTTTAATTGAGTAATCCTTTGAATTGAACATGGTATTGGTTTGTTTTCCCTATAGACAATTCTTACATAGAGTATTCATTCGCTTTGAAATTTTAGGAATTTCTTTTACTGCTTCCTTTCTGTTGATTTTGAAAAGATTGTCAAAGTCCATGTGACCCATTCTTATGTGCCAGACCCAAATATCATTTTCCTTTCCTAAACAACAACTCTCTTTTCCAATTTCATTCAAAACATATATGATGTTCGGATTCTTTATCATTGTCGGCACTAACTTTCCTGATCCTTCTTTCCTAATTTCACATTTCTCTAAGTCGAAGTGAAGTCCGTGTCCCTGATTACACATTTGACTTACACTCAACAGATTGTGTTTCATATCTTCGACCAATAGAACATTTTTTGCCATGGCATTTTTTCTTCCAAGCTTAATTGTGTCTCTACCTATAATTTTAGTTGAATGATTATTTCCAAATGAAAATGGTCCATCTCTTTCTTTCTTCAAAATTAGAAACATGTTCTTGCCACCTGTCATATGCTTTGAAAAAACACTATCAACATGCCAATAACATTTTCTATGTTGGGATTTTAGAGAAAGAGATCATTGATTCTTCTTTCTTTTCCATATCTATCATGGTTCCGATATATGAGTGTTAATTTTATGCTTTGGTTCCCTTGGTGGAATACTCAATCTACAATTCTTCACTATGTGTCCAAAATTGTTTCATTTGTAGAATTCTACTTCATTGCTCAATGTGACAAAACTCTTTTGGTTTTTGTTGTATGCTTCAAAATATTTTCTGGGATAACTATTATTTAAGTACCCTACATAGTTGCTTCAGTTCTTGTCATAGGCTCTGTAGTTTACATCTTTATGTCAGAAATTAGCACAATTAAAACAATGACTATAAACGCATATTTGATCCCTCAGAGTATATGATATTATTTGTGATGCAATCCTTTTGAATTTGTCTTCTTGAGTCTTCTTTATTTTTGTAATGTTCTTCTTTGGGGCTTGCATTCTTCCTTTTTTATAGAATCCCCGACAATCTCTACATAGATTCTTTGTTATGCTACATGTTCTGTTGTATTGGATCTTGATCCTTTCTCATTTTGGACTTGATTGTATCTTAGTATGGATCTATCATTTGATGGTATTTGACTGCTGATGATTTGATCGAATATCCTGGTTCTCTTCTGCTGCATATATTTCTTCTAAACATATTTACTTAAAGAGACTATTTCAGCTTCCAAGCTTCCAATCATTTTCTTCTTTTATTCTAACTGACTTCTAAGTATTTCCTCAATTCTTCTTTCTTATTCTATTTGAATTTTTAGACTTGTGATCATCTACTTGATTTCTTCAGAGTTGGAATTCTGAGATCCCTCTTTCCTTTTTAACTCTTCCTTGAGTGACTTGTTTTTCTTTCTTTCTTTCCTAAGTTCTTCTAATGCACTGATTAGATCTAATCTAAGATCAAATTCTCCTTCTTCTTCAAAATAATATTCCACTACCATGAAGAGCACTCTTTTTGAATCACTGACACTATCATTATCCTCCTCGTCTGATGAGGAGATATCCTCCTTTGAGTATAAATGTTTCTTGAAGAATTTCCTTTTGTTTCTTCCCTTGTTTCCCTTTGGATATTTATTTTCTCTTTTAGAAGCTTCTTTTTCATGACTATCGTCATTCTTATGAGAACATTTAGAAGAAAAATGACCAATACCACCACAATTAAAACATTTCAATGGAAGTATACATTTATACTTATCAGTTCCTTTCTTTAATTTACTTACGAAGTTAGCCATCTCTTTATCTTTGTCTGAGTCATCACTATAGATGCAACCTGGTTTTGACTTTTTCTTGTTCTTTTTCTTTGTCTTCTTAGATTCCTTGAAATTTGTGTCCTTCGTGACTGAGTTCTCATGTTATGTTCTCATTTTATAGGTTCTAAATATTCCATGTAGCTCGTACATACTCAATGTACCAAGATCTACTCTTTCTTCTACGGTTGATATATTAGGATCAAATCATATAGGAAGAGACCTCAATACCTTTTGAACAACCACAGATTCCTAAAATTCTACTCCCAATCCATTAATTCATCAACTCGCAGTAGGTAGGATGCAATGTCTTCATCTTCCTTTATCTTCAAATTTTCAAACTTAGCTCTGAATATTTGAATCTTAGCTCCATTAACTTTTTCATCTCCTTCATAAATATTTTGGAGTTTATCCCAAAGATTCTTTGCACTGTCACAATGCATAACCTTGAAAAATATTGAATCAACTAGACTACTCAGAATGGTACCTTTAGCCTTTGAGTTTTTTCATTGAGTTTCTTTCAATCTCTGTCAGTTGGGGGAGTGGCTAATTTTGTATACCAATTTTATCATATTTTCCATATGGTGTGGGAGAATTAGCCTAATTGTATCAATAGGATTGTATCAATACTGGTAAGTAATCTAAATATGTGGCACTGCCACACTGGTTACTTCTACCGGCATCTCCATCTAGAGTTTGTACAAATATCCTCATGTACACATCCTCATGCTCTACATTTTGGTTATCTGTAAAGTTTTGAAATGCATCCAAATGTTCTTCGGCTATTCCTTTCTTTCCTGCATTATATTTGGGCATTAACTTGAGATAATTGTCAAATCCCTATTCCTGTAAAAAGGTTTTCATTATTTTATTTCAAGAGGTATAGTTCTGACCATCAAACACTGGTGCTCCAATCCTAGTATACTCCATTATCTCCTTCCAATGGTTAGATTGCTTCCTGAAGGACTTGCTCTGATATCGATTGTTGGAATACTGAGAGGGGCGAGGTGAATTAGCATGAGCATGATTAGTACTTTTAATCACAATATGAAACCTCCAATAAATATCATGAGCATTCGATATATCATCAAAATCACAATTCAATGCATAGACATCACATGAACACAATACACCCGAATTTTATGTGGAAACTGAATGTGGGAGAAAACCACGAAATGTTTTTCTTATTTATCAAAGAGTACATTCATTGGAACCACCAACTTCCTATTTCTCTAGCTACAAATGGCAGGAGGCTCCAACCTGAAGGAAGCTCCAACCAGAAGGAGGCTACAATCGCCTTCCCTTGCCTTTCCCAACAGCCTTGGAATATAAATGTAGACCAATATGTCACTACCTCTGTCGTTGTAATTGATAACCTGTTGTTGCTTCTATTTCTGATGCTTTTGTTGCTGCTATTGGTTTCAATATCTCATCAAGACTGCAACCACACATACCTCATACCAATATCCACAAGAGATTTCTACAAATCAAATTCTTATGAATCTCTAATACATATATGTTCCCAATTTCTTCATAATATGTATTCTAAAACACACAATAATACATGCCTTCCATCCGTAGCTAACCTGGGTTTTATATCTTTGATCTTCAACAAATTTTCTTCATAGGCCCACGACCCATACATTGCCTACTCCCGGATGTCCATGATTTTCCCCAATGTAGCTCATAGATGTTCTGACTTTTCCTCTCGAAACCCATGGATTTATGACAAGAACCTGGATTTTTAACTCTTTCTCCATACGCTCGACTCCTGCAAACTTCTTCCTTCATTGTACTTCACTGACCTTGACTCACTACCTCAAATATTCCAATCGATATTCATATAAGAGATCTTCCAATTGACTCTTCTCTGTGTTTTAATGAGGATATCATGATGACATACAACTCACATAGGATCTCATCATGAAATGCAACTGAAATACAACTTTTTAACTTTTGTTTACAGTTACTTTAACATGTAACTGACCTGTATCTTGTTAACTTTTGTTTACAAATACTTTACCTTGACATGCAACTTGTTAACTTCTATTTACAGTTACTTTAACATGCAACTAACATGCAACTAGTTAACCTTTGTTTATAGCTACTTTACCTTGACATGTAACTTGTTACCTTCATGTTCAAGGGTTGACATGACAACCAATCTTTCAAAAATTAATGACAACCAATATTTCAACAACTAATCTTCCAACAATTAATCTTTGAACAGTTAATAATGAAGCATATGAACATGTTTTTTAACCTAGGTGGTATTATGTTGAGAATAATGATTTATTTTCATGTGACAACTTAATGTTAAAGCTTTTTGGATGTATTCAATAAGAAATGGTTATCGTTTATATAAACTCTTTTAACAAGCATAACTTCATCAATGTTTACTCAACTAAAATATTGCAAGTACCTATAAATAATATTCAAATCACACAGGTTGAGAGTGAAAGTGTTCAAGTTTATAAATATTTAAAGATTGTCATGGATAAATATGTGTTGTATTCATATTTTGATGCTATACATATGGATGGTGTCGTTATTTTTTTGGGTATACTTGGATGGACTCAATTGGTAAAGTTAATATTAATGTGAAAAATAATTTTTTAAAGCTATGGTACCAAAAATAGAAAATTACATTATAGGTTATTTCTCTTACTAATAAAGAAGGGCCGAATGAAATATACAAAGAATTCCTTGTAGGAAAACAAATTGTAGTACCTAATGACACATCAAATGAAGAGTCTACAGTTCAATTGGAAGAAGAGCCTATAGAAGCACTTGAATAAAAGTACTAGGAAGGGCATAAAATGTAATAAGAAGATAAGGAACCGTATGTTGAAGAGTGAAAGAAAAAATAAACTATCAACAAGGTTGTTGTATATCACCACCCACACCACACATAGAAACAGGAGTCATAAAGACAAGGGAATAATAATTAACAAACTTACTATGAATCAACATGGAACCATAGAAACAACCAATATAGAGACACATGGAGGATGAAAAGAAAAGCATGGAGATATAAAAGTAGAGAAATGAAGACATGGATCTTGAGAAGAAACAATAATCAAGATCGATAAAAGGCTATAGTTGGACCCCATGTCCACATTTAAATAGGATGGATGGCTTCTCGTGCATGGTATTGGTTGAAAAAATTGTTCATTGGGTCATATTATATGACTTCTTCCCATGTTTCAAGGAAGAAACATTCCAAGGGGGATCAAATGGAATGAACCTATGGAGGATAATATGAGGTTCCTAGAAAGGTACCCAAGGGGATAATGAATGTAATGTGGTCATAATAATGGAATATGACCACTATGTAATTAAAAGTAAATGATATAATAATAAGGGGTAGTTGGCATAGTCCCCTAGGAATACTCATGAGAAAATATAAATACACGAGTATCATTGTATTTGATAGATGTTGGATTGTATTGTAGGAAACATGGATTGTCGAGTGATTCCTTCCATAAGGATTAATTGATGGTGTTACCCCACCTCAAGTTTTATTCTCTTTATATTATTATGTTGTTTATGGTGAATATTTTGGTATCTTTGATGTTCAAGTGTTTATTTGTAAAGTTAAGGGTTATTTAATCTCTTATATCTTTGAATTTTTACTAGAGCTATGATGCACATGTTGAAGAGTAGATTTCAATGTTGAAGATCTTCAAATATTTTGTAGCATTGGAAAACAATTGTATGGTATGCTTGTTATCTAATTTTGTTAAGGAAAAGAAGGAAATTGAATCCTTAGTTCAATTTTGAATTAGATCTAAGTCTAATTTTTTTTATTTTTTATTAATGACTATTAAGGTTTTTAATAAAAAATAAATTTATATNGATGGATGGCTTCTCGTGCATGGTATTGGTTGAAAAAATTGTTCATTGGGTCATATTATATGACTTCTTCCCATGTTTCAAGGAAGAAACATTCCAAGGGGGATCAAATGGAATGAACCTATGGAGGATAATATGAGGTTCCTAGAAAGGTACCCAAGGGGATAATGAATGTAATGTGGTCATAATAATGGAATATGACCACTATGTAATTAAAAGTAAATGATATAATAATAAGGGGTAGTTGGCATAGTCCCCTAGGAATACTCATGAGAAAATATAAATACACGAGTATCATTGTATTTGATAGATGTTGGATTGTATTGTAGGAAACATGGATTGTCGAGTGATTCCTTCCATAAGGATTAATTGATGGTGTTACCCCACCTCAAGTTTTATTCTCTTTATATTATTATGTTGTTTATGGTGAATATTTTGGTATCTTTGATGTTCAAGTGTTTATTTGTAAAGTTAAGGGTTATTTAATCTCTTATATCTTTGAATTTTTACTAGAGCTATGATGCACATGTTGAAGAGTAGATTTCAATGTTGAAGATCTTCAAATATTTTGTAGCATTGGAAAACAATTGTATGGTATGCTTGTTATCTAATTTTGTTAAGGAAAAGAAGGAAATTGAATCCTTAGTTCAATTTTGAATTAGATCTAAGTCTAATTTTTTTTATTTTTTATTAATGACTATTAAGGTTTTTAATAAAAAATAAATTTATATATTTCTATCAAGCGATCTCTCATCATCAGTGACTGTTTAGCTACTAGACATGCTTTATATCTGAATGGTTCTTTTGATTTCCACCATTTTCCCATCAAGAATGTTCTTGTCTTGTATAAACTTCACTATTACAAAGGGGTCAACACAATTAACAATTCTTCACCCAAATTTAGCCTAAAGTATATGTTGGGCTCCTCCCCTCTCTTTCTCTCAATGTGCATTTCTCTATATGATTTATTGTCAAACAACTTATGTTGCAAGAAATGTGTTCTATTTAAATTTTAAAGGTAATGTCATCTTCTTCTTTGTTCGAGGTTTAAAATTTATTGAAAATCGATGAATCTTTTAAACATGTTTCATTATTAAGTCTTTCATATGAAGAATAAAATAATTTTCACCCACTAGAGATCCTTAGATCCTTATCCATAGGCATAGATAAGATAGATAAGATTGAGAGAACATAGGCTTCTAGGTAAAAAAAAAAAAAATGGAGAGCCATATTTTCCACAATCTTAGATGAAACGAAATATATAGACTCATTCAATATATATGTTTTTTTGTTGTTTCCCATATATTGGTTTCTTTGTCCCAGAAATAAGAGTTGAGGAAAGATATATAATCCATAAAAATCAAGATAAAAGTGTTTGTTTGTCCACACGATTCAATGATATTAGACCATTTCAATGGCTTTGTGGGAAGTTATACTACAAGTATAATTACATTAGTATTTGTGCAGCACTATATTCAAATATAAAAAGATAATTTCACGACCTCTTATGATGTGATTGGAAGCGACTAACTTAATGTGTGCATCCATCATGTGATCGAACCAATCCAAATTCTACAATGCACTGTCGATTGAGGGTTCTAACTACTCCGTGACTTTGGTAAAAGAACAAGGGTCCAGTTACATTCGATGAACCCACCTTATTTATGCTTTGTTATATCATTGTCACATAAGTCTAGAATCATTTCAGTTTTCATGGACATTTTATAAGCTTGAAACTGATCATTTTTTTTTAATCTACTGCCTTAAGAATGCCATCCCTACATGTGAGGTAGGCAAGGCAATTTCTAGCCTAGATTTTAGACAATCTCATTAGAAAATAACGTGCAACAATATCATGTGCAGTTTGCTTAGCAAGATCACCACCGATCGCCCACAAATCACTTGGAATCCCACATCAAGTATTATTCAAGGTTTGAATGGTTTATTAAAAAAAGAGAAGGAGATCATTTTTTTTTCGTTGCATGTGGCATGTAAAAGTTATTCAAGGTTTGAATGGTTTAAAAAGAGAAGGAGATCAGTTTTTTTTTACGTCGCATGTGGCATGTAAAAGTGATCTCATAAAGCATATTCCATACTCCAAAGCTTTTTACAGCATGGTTTAATAAAACAAAAAAAAATTCAAATACTTCATTTTAAAAAATGTATTTTGAAATCTTTTTAATGCCTTTAAAAAAGAAGTTGGAGTCAAAAAGTTTGATTTAATTTGAAGAATGAATTAGTGTTTATTTGAAGGCCGAAATATTGTAAGTTTTTATTTCTACAATGTTCACGAAGAAATAAAGGGGATTCAAAAATCATTTTTTTTAGAAACGTGATGTGTAACAAGAATTCTATGAGTGTTGATTAGAGTTAGTGCAAAGTTCAACCAACATATTTTTCATAAGATTATAAGAGGTTCAAGGTCAACTTCTATAGTTATTTTTTGAGTGGAGAGTGATATGTGTTTATGGTGTCTCTCATGTGGTGTATTTAATGATTTGTTAATTAATGTAATTGGTGTAAATATTTGCATAAAAAATTTTCAAGGTAAACATTTATCATAAAAATATCAAATTTTATAATATATTTTTGGAATTAGATAAATTGGTGTTAGGCTTGAAACACCCACAGAGATCACACAGAGAAACAAATAAATATGCACAGATCTGAAACACACATAGACACAGTGTTTACATGGTAAAACCCTCAGAGTGAGAGAAACATCCAAGGGACAATGGCATAATCATTATATTAATGAACAGGAGATTACAACCAGCCATAGGCAACCAGCAGCCCCGGAGAGGGCTCAAAGCCCTTGCTCATCTAAATGCATCTGATGCACACATATTTAAACAGCCTCTCCTTCAGTTACATGAAACTGATTCAATTAATGCTGCCTCCTATAATAGCTGAATAGTTTTAACTAAATCCAACAATAGAATATTGTTGAAACAATCATGAACCACCTTAACTTAATTGGTTAATTGGTTGTCACATTCCAACAATCTCCACCTTGACAATCAATTTACCTGATGTCATGCCATTGTCCATTCATCACCTTCTCACAAGCTAAAGATAGGTGACACTAGTGCTTCAAAAAACGAAGCACCCATTTCACTGCTCCGCCTGGATTTGTCATGTGACCACTGACAACTCCCTGCAAGTGAAATATCTGATCTTCTTATTACAAACTTATACATTCTTCTAGCATACTATACATGAGACATATCCTCTTTCTTCCTTATAACCAGGACAAACTTGAAGAAAGATTACAAAAAATTAAAGAAGACATTTAACAGTCTCACAAAGGTTCATACTGAATCTCATCAGTATCCTTCAAACATTTTCCTCGTCTCTATGTATCTCTATGCCCAAGATTTGTTTTACAGCTCCCAGATCCTTCATTTCACGTCCTGACCAACTGAGCCAACCTGCTGATCTTTAACCATGCTTGTGCTTGCAACAAGCATATTGTCAACAATCTAAACACCAAGATAGTGAATACCATAAACACAATGGTTATTCCCACTTCTCAGCTCACCATGAAGGAATCAACATCTTGTACAAACTTGCCTGAGCGCGCTCTTCAGGCCATACAATGAAAACTTGAGCTTGC
>ML779481.1:476885-488351 GCA_009831015.1 Picea engelmannii | reverse complement strand
TTTTCCATGCCATTACTGATACTTACAAATGCTATCAACACTCCAATATTCAGCACATGGGAAATTACCACTCCAATTTACTTGAAGTTGAAGTCATCCATAAATCACATAAGCATACTCATGTGAACTTACCCAATGAAAATCAACCCATCAGATCTATGCCTGTCACCGCTTCCATAACCCTTTCAATTTGTCCAAACTTTGTCATCACGCTTGTCAATTTCAACTTTGTGTTGTGTTTGCATGCATGCACTAACGAACCAGTAAACACCATCTAACAAACAATATAACACATTTGAGGCAGATTGAAGTTCATCGTTGTCAGCAATACATGCGAATAATAGAAAAGATACAAGCCAACTATTGCAAGAGGAAGCGAGTAGAAGCAACAAAGTTTCCAAAGCAACAGAAAAACTCTGTGCACAGGCACAACTCAGGACACTGACTTTCACCACAATTACCACTGCAGGCGATATAACCAGCACAACAAACATATCTTGACATGTCATTTCCGCAGTAAATAAGAGGCGTAAGGTCCACAGAATAATGAGTTTAGTGTATCCGCCATGATTGTGTTCAAGAGATCAGTGTGCCTTCTCCTCCTTCTGGTACTTGGCCATAGCATCCTGCTTGTTCTTGCCCACAACACTGTAGACAATGCTGGTCTTCACATCATTATTAACTTCCGTCATCTACGTCCAAGCAAGAAAAGGAATCAAGAAACCTGTGCAATCGAAGTTAGGTTCTTGCACGTTCTCGTCAAGTCCCTCAACACCCTGGAGCGGAGGCAATAGGCCGTTGTCGAGCTATCCATAGCCAGTTGCTGCTTCAACCTCAACCATATTATTATTGCGCATGAGGATATAGTTCTCCATCAGACATTCCTGAGTATAGAAGCGAAGCTCCCTACATTGAATCTATCCCTCGCACTACTTCGCTATCCAATGGCTTTATAATTCACAAGAAAAGAGCAACCCAGATTGGCATTTGGCTTCAAATTGGGTCCATACTTTGGATAGCAGTTTCGATCGAAATGTCAAGAAAAAAGGATGTTGAACATATTTCTTCGTTGGTCCCATTCATCCAGGGACGTTTCACCTTCCCATATCCTCACCAACTTGTCACTTATGGATGTCATATCATATAAACTAAATAAAAAAACCATCAAATTCATGTGGGTTCTGACCTTGCACCAACTCAAACCTTCGAACATCCCTTCATTATTGAAATATCTTGTTTTTATAAGTATTACAGGGTGAGCTATGGATGCCCAGTCACTTTGCTTCATAGATTTTGCAAGAACACTGTAATACAACATATTTTAGGGAACTTTCTTTCGAAAATGGCTAGAGCAAAATATGGTGCAACAGTGTCATGTTTCTTCATTAATTGTCACGGTAATTGCATTAAACGTTGAGGCAAAAAATGAGACATTACAAATTCTTACCAGCTCCGTGTGCTCCCGTACCTCTACTAAATTCTTACCATCTCTCTCATCCGATGCTCACCAACCAGATCACCGCCCCATTACACAGGCGGCCTCAATACACAGGCAGAGACATATCTATCCAATTCTGTTGTTGTTCCTCCTTTTCACTAAGCGCAGGAAGCTCTCTCCTTTGCAGGGCTTCTTGAACCATCCATGGTGGCTCATCTTCTTCATAGCCACGGATCTATTCTCCTCCACGCTCTCTTAACCATGAGCTCTGGAACAATTTGTGATGTTCCACTCCTTGGACATGAAATTGATTTCAAAAAACGTTGGTCAACAAACAACTCCAAGCTGTCAGCTCCCTTTTTCAAAGGTCAGCTCCCTTCGTCCTCTTGGCCTCAATGCAGGGATTTTCTTTCCCTGATCTGTCTACACCAAGATTGATCTGATCCCGCAATCTCTGCCCTTGTGTGGTATAGGCAGCCTTGACCACTGTGTCCTCTCTCTACGGCCCTAGACAAATGCAGTCACGCATGGACACAATGTCAGACAATAGATTTATTCACCAGATTGGACAGTGCGACCTTCTCCTGCGATCACGTCCATGCCAAAATAGTCTTCTCACCTGTACATCTGGCCTCCTTTATCTCTTCACCTCTATCCTCTACGGTAGTCTTCCTGAAGCATCCACCTTATCTCGATCTCGACGAACTCCAATAGATTTCTCTCATCTGTGGCCTACACCATATCAAGCAGTGACCACTGGATCCAGTACGTCTCCATGACATTCAATGAATCCTTCATCATATCCAAATCGATACCCGACCCCATATCGACCAACAACACCATTCTTCTTTAACACTAGAATGTCCATGGCTTGGACCGTTCCCTCAAATGGCGAGTGAACACTTCTCCTCTCCAGAAAGACCAGATCTGACTAGATCCATTCTACGGCTACCATCTGTGGATGAACAACAAGCAGCATGTGGCCTCTTCAAGAATGCAATCAGCGAGGTGTTGTTTGCACCAGAACACGTCGATTCCAGCACCCAATGACTCTCCTCTCTCAGACAACAATACCTTCAACCTTTCTCAGCGCAGACAAGGGTCTTTCACCTTCACGATCTGGTGCTCCTTTTACACTATAGATACCTCCACCAAAACACATGATCTCCACAAGAAAATGTACCTTTACACAGTGGTGACCTCCATATCATATCCACAAGGTTTTTGGGAGTGATCTTCCACTGGATCTCCTCTACGAAAAAGGGCATCTTGGGAATCGAACTCTGAAACAGCAGATACCGATCCATGAAAAATGACATGACTCCTCTTTGTTCACCGCGGCCCAGTAACCTCTTCAAAATGTGACCATGTATATGCTTCAGGGTCCTCTTTGCGACCTGTCAGCCGCCCTTCTCCTCTACGGATTCCCACATGTTCATAACTTGCCTCACATTCTCCAATTTATGCTCAGATCTGTGACTGGCTTAGTACGACGACGCCACATCGACCTGTCCATGTAGCTGCAAACTTCCTTTCTTCATAGATGCACTTCCTCCATGCAAGCGCTTCTCCTGTTGCTCACCATCGCTGCCCTTGCATGACCTCTAGGTAGCCTGATCTTTGCACACATATGCATCCTTCCTGTCTTCACTTTGGTTATCTGCACATCCTCTCTGCTACAATATATTCTTCAACACTTGCTTCACCCAACGATCTCAACTCAATCGCTCTGATACCACCTGTTAGGCTTGAAACACCCACAGAGATCACACAGAGAAACAAATAAATATGCACAGATCTGAAGCACACATAGACACAGTGTTTATGTGGTAAAACCCTCAGAGTGAGGGAAACATCCACGGGACAATGGAAGAATCATTATATTAATGAACAAGAGATTACAACCAGCCATAGGCAACCAGCAGCCCCGGAGAGGGCTCAAAGCCCTTGCTCATCTAAATGCATCTGATGCACACATATTTAAACAACCTCTCCTTCAGTTACATGAAACTGATTCATTTAATGCTGCCTCCTATAATAGCTGAATAGTTTTAACTAAATCCAACAATAGAACATTGTTGAAACAATCATGAACCACCTTAACCTAAATTGGTTAATTGGTTGTCACATTCCAACAATTGGAGGGCTCCGAAAATTATAAAATTTGGAGTCGGCATATGAAAATCACACTCATATATAATGAACTATGGAAATGTATATGTAGTGAAGATAAGAAAACAACTAAGCCCAGTGATGTTGCTCCATTGGCTAAGTGGGAATTGAAAGATGAAAAAACTTTGGCACTCTTAGAATCGTCTATGAATGAAAAAATGAAAATTCATACTAAGAATGCTCTTGATGCATGGTCTTATCGGAATATTTTAAAATATATGTTTGACACACAACCTAAAATAAGAAAGGTTGATCTTCAAATAAAATTATTTCAACAAAAATTAACGGATGGTGATGATGTGATGGAATACATTTCCATATTAAAGAACATCAAGGAATAAATAAGAAAATTTTTCCTATAGTTGATGATAGATCGATGGTAATCATGTTCATCGTAGGGTTTCCACCCGCCTAAAAGAATTTTCTATAAACTCTCTAGATGAATGGTAAGTTGGATAAAACTTCATTTGATCAGTTGAGTGAATTATTGTCTCAACATGAAAAAACATTTGGGAAGACGAAACAATATAGAGAAGATGTTTTTCATGAAAGATCAAGCTAAAGTAAGACATCAATTGAAAGTTCACGAAGAAGAGGTACTCCCATTAATACTAAAAATTAAGTGGCAATAAAAGTCAATCTTCTTATGGAGGACATGGCCAAGGTCATATCCAAGGAAGAGGGAACAATAATTTCAATCAATGGTGTTCAAACAATTTTAGACAAAGTCAATCAAAAAGACCTACAAATCATAGCTATCAATTTGGAAGAGGTAGAGACTTGAGTCAAATCACATGTATAAGATGTAATAGAGTTCGCCATTATGCACTAGATTGTACAATTCCTAATGATAAGTTCCCTAAGCCTCGAGAAACATTCAACTTTAGTACAATATGCAAAAAATATAGTTTAGAGATTTAGTGGTATCATGATAATTTTGTTATATTTTGTCATATTATGCAAAATAGTTATTATGTCATATCAAAAAATAAAAGTGATGAATAATTAGAAAAATCTTATCATAATGGTTATTATACAAATAAAATTTAGAAGCACAATATTCAACTCAAAATGAGAATAGAATGCCTATATGTGCCACTCAACTTTTAAAGTATTTTAGATCATATGAAAAAAACAAAATAGATACAAGAAGCTCCATCAAAATAAAATATTTTTTTTTCTTAATGGTCAATGATTTTACTAAGCTTTCCACTTTTAAAGAGGTTGTAAAACATGAGGAATGGAAAAATGCCATGGTTGATGAGTGTTAATGAGTGATTCAAAATGGAACTTCACAACTTGTAGAATTTCCTCAAAATGTGAAACTCGTTTAATGGAAATGGGTTTACATAATTAAATACAAGTCAAATGGAATGATTGTTAAATATAAAGCAAGACTAGTAGGAAACGGATTTTATCAACATAAATGAATTGATTATGATAAAAAAAATTCACATATAGCAAAGTGGAATACTAAAAGAATGGTCATGGTATTAGCATCTCAAAATGAATGGAAGTTAATAAAATGGATGTTAAAGTTCCTTCATCAATGGTGATTTGCAAGAAGAATCCTGCATGTCTCAAGCTACAGGTTTTGAGATTGAAGGACAAGAAAACAAAGTTTGCAAACTGATTAAATCATTGTGTGGCTTAAAGTAAGTTCCTAGAGCTTGGTATACAAAGACATATGAATAACTTCACAAAGTGGGTTTTCAAAGAAGTTAATTTTGATGATACTTTGTATGTGTGTCTATAGAGTAAAAACATGGTCGTGTTAGTAATGTATGTCGATGAATTGATTATCACCAGGAACAATGATGATCTTATTGCATAAGTTAAGTAGCAATTACAAGATGGATTTAAAATGATTGATTTGGGATTACTTCACTACTATCTTGGAGTTGAAGTATTTTGACACCCTAATAATATTTTTGTAAGTCAATGCAAGTATGCATATAAACTATTGAAGAAATTTGACATGGAATATTGCAAGTTTGTTCTTACATTGATGGGGAAAAATTTAAAAATTTGAAAGGGGAAATACGTAAATACTACTAGCTATAGACAATTGATTGGCAACTTGATTTATTTTCCAACCAGTGATCCAAATTCATCATATGTAGTTATTATTCTTTCAACATTCATGCAGGAACCAAGGAAATCCACTAGAATGCAACTAAGAGGGTTTTGAGATAAATCCAAGGTACAAAAGATTATGAACTTGTATATAAGAAAAATAAGAATTTTGTACTCATTACATATTGTCATTCAAATTTTGTTGGAAATATTGATGATAGGGCATTGACATTAGGTTATTTAATGCATATGGGATTAGTAGTGGTTTCATGGAGTTGAAAGATGCGGTCTACAGTTGCAAATTCTTCAATAGAAGAAGAATAAATTTTAGCATGGGAATCAACATGTGAGATTATCTCGTTATGTAGGGTTTTATAGGATCTTGGAGTTCTTCAAGCGAAAGCCACATTTTTATTGATTGATATCCATCCAACCATAAAAACTATTAAAAATCCATTTTTCATTCCAATATATAATCATGTTCACACTAAATATCATTACATCAAGGCACTCATCACAAAGGGCATCATCAAACTTAAGTACTATCCTTCTAAAGATTAGATTTCATACATATTCACAAAACCCTCGGCATAATAAAATTCACTAAGTTCAAAACCAATCTTGGTATTTGTTAAAATGTACTTTCAGATAGGGGGGATTGTTAGCTATGATGATCCTAAAATATTTCTATACTTTGTCATGGTACAATATGAAAAAAATATAGTTTAGAGCTTTAGTGGTATCATGATAATTTTGTGATATTTTTTCATATTGCGCAAAAATAGTTATTATGTCATATCAAAAAATAGAAGGAGTGAATAATTAGAAAAATCTTATCATGATGGTTATTATACACATAAAATTTAGAAGCACAATCTTCAACTCAAAATGAGAATAGAATGCCTATGTGTGCCACTCAACTTTTAAAGTATTTTAGATGAGATGAAAAAAACAAAATAGATACAAGAAGCTCCATCAAAATAAAATATAGTTTTTCCTTAATGGTCAATGATTTTACTAAGATTTCCACTTTTAAGGAGGTTGTAAAACATGAGGAATGGAAAAATGTCATGGTTGATGAGTACTAATGAGCGATTGAAAATGGAACTTTGCAACTTGTAAAATTTCCTCAAAATGTGAAACCTGTTGAATGAAAATGGGTTTACATAATTAAATACAAGTCAAATGGAATGATTGTTAAATATAAAGAAACACTAGTAGGAAAGGGATTTTATCAGCATAAATAAATTGATTATGACAAAAAAATTTCACGTATAGAAAAGTGGAATACTAAAAGGATGGTCATGGTATTAGCATCTCAAAATGAATGGAAGTTAATCAAATGAATGTTAAAGTTCCTTCCTTAATGGTGATTTATAGGAAGAATACTTCATGTCTCGAGGTGCAGGTTTTGAGATTGAAGGACAAGAACACAAAGTTTTCAAACCAATTAAATCATTGTATGGTTTAAAGTAATTTCTCATAGCTTGGTATACAAAGACATATGAATACCTTCACAAAGTGGGTTTTCAAAGAAGTTAATTTTGATGATACTTTGTATGCTTTTCTACAGGGTAAAAACATGGTCATGTTATTAATGTATGTCTATGAATTGATTATCACCAGGAACAATGATGATCATATTGTATAAGGTAAGTAGAAATTACAAGATGGATTTAAAATGATTGATTTGGGATTACTTCACTACTATCTTGGAGTTGAAGTATTCCAACACCCTAATAACATTTTTGTAAGTCAATGCACATATGCATCGAAACTATTGAATAAAAATTTCAAAATTTTAAGTGGGAAATAGGTAAATACTACTAGCTATAGACAATTGATAGACAACTTGATTTATTTTCCAATAACTAATCCAAATTCATCATAGTAAGATAGTATTCTTTCAAGATTCATATAGGAACCAAGGAAATCCACTAGAATGCAACTAAGAGCATTTTGAGATAAATCTAAGGTACAAAAGATTATAACCTTGTATATAATAAAAATAAGAATTTTGTATTCATTACATATTATCATTCAAAGTTTTTTGGAAATATTGATGATAGGGCATAGACATCAGGTTATTTAATGCATATTGGATTAGTAGTGGTTTCATGGAGTTGTAAGAGGCAGTCTATAAGTTCAAATTATTCAGTAGAAAAAGAATACATTTTAACATGGGAAGCAACATGTGATATGTTCTCGTTATGTAGGGTTTTATAGGATCTTGGAGTTCTTCAAGCAAAAGCCACATTTTTATTGATTGATAGCCATCCAACCATAAAAACTATTAAAAATCCATTTTTCATTCGAAAATAAATCATGTTGACACTAAATATCATTACATCAAGGCACTCATCACAAAGGACATCATGAAAGTGAAGTACTATCCTTCTCAAGATTAGATTTCAGATATCTTCACAAAACCCTCTCATAATGAAATTCACTAAGTTCAAAACCAAGCTTGGTATTTGTTCAAATGTACTTTCAGATCAAGGGGTGGATTGTTACATATGATGATTCTAAAATATTTTTATAGTTAGTCTTTTCCTAAAATTATTATTCTAGAATACCATTTCTATACTTAGTCTTTTCCTAGAATAATAATTCTAGAATAAATATCGTTAGACATCATGATCATAAAGTACTTCAGGACAAATGTTTTAATTTTCTTTGTAGATTCAGGACAAATGTTTGAAATGGAGGACAAAATTTTTCAAGTGGAGTCTTTCTTCATTTTAGAATGAGAAATTCATGAAATTGGGTTTCTGCCCATCAGACTTATGTAATTTTAAAATCGTTAAATTTGTTGTTTAAACTCTTATTTCAATCTTCAGAGAGAAATTATAAGATTGTGCATATTTATACTAATGAAATCATGTTACTTAAAATATTTAAGTTCATGAGTTCTTGTTAAACATACTTCCACGTTTACTAAATTACTTAAATGGAATAATCTTTCCATTCAAACGGATAAATACTAAATTTATAACAGATACTTAAGGATGGTAAAAGCTAGATACTAAATGTACCTAGATACTAATTTTTCTTTCCATTCAAACGGATAGATACTGAATTTATAACCGATACTTAAGGATGGTAAAAGTTAGATACTAAATGTAGCTAGATACTAAATTTATAACAGATGCATAAGTATGGTAAAAGCTAGTTGCTTAATCTTTAACAGATTCTTGAGAATGGTAAAATATGCAGTGAACCCTATGATACTTAAGGATGGTAAAAGTTAGATACTAAATGTAGCTAGATACTAAATTTATAACAGATGCATAAGTATGGTAAAAGCTAGTTGCTTAATCTTTAACAGATTCTTGAGAATGGTAAAATATGCAGTGAACCCTATTATATGTTGGGAAAGTATTCAAGAATTTTCCTAAATATGCATGTTTAACTAAGTTTAACTGTGTGTCATATTTAACTGTTTAGGGTAAATTTAAATAAAATGCCGAAAATTTCTAGAAAGATGTATTGAGTAAGTATCATAAGTTGGAATGGAATGAAAAGGATTGAGGAAATTTTTAAATATAAATCTGTGCAATTTATCCTTCTCATTTCATAATCTTTTATGCTGATACGTCGAATTTATTATATTTTCCCTCTGGTTGCAGAGGCCATTTTCCATAGATTCTTGATCCATTTCTTGTGAATAGATATTGGAGGTTTACTGGCAAAGCCGATTTGCCATCATATTTCAACGTTGAAACTAAACTCATCCTGGTCACAAGACACAAATCTTCTTTCTCACTGCTCGCAAGGTTTTCAGCAGAGCCGAACTACAGTACAGAGGAGTCAACGGTACTGTCGAACTCGCTCAGTACATTGTTCAGCGGAGTTAGAGGTATGCCCGAACTTGGCCGTCATTCATTATAATTTCTACTTCAATCAATTGTGTTTAAAAAATATATGTGTTTTTTTATTACATAAATTTCTTTTTTTTTTAATTTTTTTAATATTTATTAAAATAATGTTTTTTATATATTCCGAGTTTATTTTTCATGAATGGTGATTGGAACTTTACTAAATGAGATGAAGATTTTGAGCAAAGTTGAATTAGAGGACATTCAGAATAACTAGTAAATTATTTTTTGATTGCAGCAAGATTTTTGTTCTTCCAATAGTAGGATTTTTGTTGTTTCAATAATGGGAAAATTATTTTTATTATAAATTAGATTAATGTTAAAAAATATGCATCTAGAACTGCTATATAGAATTATATGAAACCTTTTAATTTATGCATAAGCTTAATGAACATCAATAAATTATTTTCATGAAACTTTGTTTTTTTTTAATAATGATGTAAAATGAGTTTTATTTTTTTATTATAAATTAATAAAAATTTAGGAATATGTAGAATCATTCTTTATCGTGGTTTTTTTTATTTTTATTTGAATTTTTATTTCATTATAACAGATTACTAATAATAATAAAAGAATAATTACATTCACAGTCTAAAACATAGAATGAAATAATGAAAACTTGACATGTAATGAAATAATTAAAAAAATATTATATTTTTGAAAATTAAATTTATGTAGTTGTTTGATAAATCTAAGTATGAAATGAATATATGAAAATAAATTATATATAAAATTATTGGATTAAATACATTCTTTTGAATATATGGTTTTATATTTATCTTTTTTTGTTTGTTAGTTTGTCTTTGACTTGTAGAATTAACATGTGGCTAAGAAACAACAACTCTAGACATATAAACCCATATTTTTATATTTACCAATATATTTATATATATTTTTATGTTTTTTTTTTATAATTATGAAATATTAATATCTTGAATACAATTAAAAAAAAATGTTATAATATTTTTTTAATTTAAATTTAAATTTATTTGGTTATTTTATTTTATTTATATATAACCTAGTTCATAAATTAAGATTGATTAATTGCAGTGATGCTATGTAAATCTAATTATTTCATTCATAAAGTTCAATATCACATGTTTAAAATTATTTATATTTTTCGATTTTAAATTAAAGTTGGAATATATATTTTTAATGTTTATGAACTCTACATGCATTAAAGGTTGGGTTGACCAGTTTTGAAAATATTTTTTAATTAAAAATTAAATGTTATAATATTTTTTTAGTTTAAAAAAAAAAGTAGTTGTTTTATTATATATATATATAATTTAATTCATAAATTAAGATTGAGGAGTTCTGCAATATTAAAATCATTTTTTGTTGTTGTTTTGTTGACTTTAATTTTTTTTTTGACATGGTTCTTAGGAAAAACTTTTGGAATAGGTCGGAAGAGATAAAAGTGCCTCTGGAGTTGAGGGTTGTTGCAATAAGGATGTATGAGAACGTTATTGCTAAGTTTAAAAACATTGAGGGATGGTCAAAAGAGATTAACTGCAATATCAAAGTCAAACAAGGTTATCCCTTGTCCCCTACCCTTTTTGGCATATACATTGATAACTTAGAAGAATGCTTGGAAAAGGCAGGTTGTGTCGGCTCTACTCTCATTGGTATTGTCATCAATCTTCTTCTTTATGCCGATGATATCGTTCTTATGGCAAGGAGTCCCCATGATCTTGAAAACCAACTAAGAATGCTCAAGGATTTTTGCTCCAATATGGGTATGACTGTTGATACTGAGAAGACTAAGGTCATGATTATTAAATCCAATAAGACCCCTTATGATACCTTTGTATATGACAACAACAACTTGGAGGAAGTGACTTCATACAAATATCTTGAATTGATATTCACCACAAGCTCAATTGGAATTATAGCATTGAG
>ML779481.1:440543-451235 GCA_009831015.1 Picea engelmannii | reverse complement strand
CAACGATGTCACAAGAAAGTGCTCACACCTAGAATTCCAAGGGAAAGGCATGCACTATGAGTCCTCTACACGCCAAACAGAGAGTCCCTCCAGGAGAAGGCTCCGAACCCAGTCGGAAATGCGACTGAGTGCATACGCAAACAAACTCAAGGGTTTAGGGCGCCAAGGGTCTGAGTGAAGACAAGAACCTGGAAGAGAGCGCAGAGGTCAAGGCACAACATCAGTCTTAGCGTGAACATAAGAAGAAGGATGCGCGTGCCAAATAAAAAGTTTTAGTCTAACTAAAACAAGCCACTGGTCCACTCGGTTTCCAAGGATGGGCAGCAATCTTAGCTCTCGTCCAAAATCGAAGGCTAGGAAAAATAAAATGAACACTTCAAGCAAGAACACACATGCCGAGAAAAGAAAAAGGACAAGAACGCCTGGCATCAAGCGGAAACTGGAGCACAGTGAGCATGTGCAGTAAAACAAATCTTTAATCGAACCCAACAACACACAATGAGATAGTATTCAAGGACAATTTTAAGGTAGCGCAACAATGAACAAAACTCAAGAAACAAAACCGGAATGGACAGAATTGGCTGCGCTATCGAATTTTAAAACACAAGAAATAAAACTAAGGAACAGTTTCTTAAAAAAAGGACCATAAAGTACTAATAAAAAAATCTCTCCTTGCTAGGTAGAGAAAAGATCCTACACTTATTATCCATACACAGGAAAGCAGGGCATATGAATCTAAATCCTTAACATCAAAGTGCAAGACAGTCGACCGACTGCTTAAACACAGAGTAATAACTCAAAGGGTAAAGAAACAAAAGATAAAAACACAAATCTGCATCCACACCTTCTCTGTGGAGAACAAATAATGAAAAAAAATGTAGTCAAGGAGTAAAGAAAACACAGGCAGGAAATACAAGAGCGCAGGCAAGGTTTTGAGTCTAGGGCTCATTCTAGCCACGCGCAAATAGACAATAACTGAGAAATAAAATATATTGTGGATAGCAAGGGTTCTTACTGGATGAATCAAGCGACAAGAGGATTACAATTACCATAGAAATGCATGTGCAAGGAAAGCTCATGGAAATGAAATCATCATCCGAGTACAGTAAAATAAACAAGTGTAAATTAAATTTTATTGCAAGTAACAACTTTAACAGGTGTACCTTTATCGACGACAACGAGGCGAAGATGTCCTCCCACGCATTCGCTTAGTCTATATCTCGCTTGTCAACTAATGATACCTTAACGGTACCTCCCAGCCAACGCTAGTGATACTCTTCTTCCCCTTGAGCCCCACGAGCCACAAAAGGGCTACACATATGATAACAAAGAATGCTAGCACCCAAATCGTCTCGCAAGGTCGAGCTACCACTCGTTACCTGAGCTGGGTATCCCAACTCCCATAAGAGAAAGTTCAGTAAAGATGGAATTTCAGCAGCGTAACATTACGCAAGCTAGATGTGATCGATACTCCTCATTCGCCATCCTTTTTATAGAGTTTATTAGTCATTAGTTTCCCAAAACCCTCATTAGATTCCCTGTCATTTAATTACTTTCGAAAAACCTCCCCAGTACACGTCGCCCAATCCCCTTGTTGCATCAGAAAATCAACTTATTAATTAATTAAATATTCCTATTTCCCTCACCCACTCAAAACCGTTCTTAAAAATGCTCCTCGGTGTCCCATTATTCCCTTACAATTCTTAAATGACTTACGTCTTAATTAATTCATAGTATAGTTCATAAATAGAAAGTTCCAAAGGCTAGATTTCTTACTAAGTTAGACATTCTCGTTTTTCTTTAAGTTTCCCCTTTTCCTTAGGTTTCCACCTTATCTTTAAGTTTCATTTTTTCTTAAAGTTTCCCCTTTTTATAACTAAGTTTAGAATTAGCAGATTTAGACAAAAACAACCAAATAACCCTTTTATTAATTAAACCTTTATTAAAATTTCCACTTTAATTATTAAAGGTTGAATTTTCTTCACCCCTTCATGTTATATGTCTAATTAGTTTTTTTTTGTTCTAATGTTTTACTCGAACCTAGGTTTTCAATTCACTAGGCTTGGCGACAGTTCTTAAGCGAAAAATTAGTTATTAAACTTTACTTATCACATCATTCATTTAAGGCCGACCAGGTCCTAAAGAGGCATAGTTTTCTAGGCACTAGGTTTATTAGCTTACGAGTCAAAATCATGACGTGCTCTTCAGGATGCACTACATGCTCCAAGGGTGTCACTCGCCTCTTTCCATTTTCTTTGCGCGACGTGCCCTTCAAGACGCACTATGTGCTCCAAGGGTGCCACTCGCCTCCTAAATGAATTTGGTAGACGTCAAACCCTTGGAGTCAATACTTCGCCAGGTGATCTTGTGGGAGACTAAGGGATGCTAAAGAATAAGGACCATGTCTTATTGCGCGCCCCTTAGAATCATCATGAACGACTGTCACAGTCTTCCCTCATGGCATCGCAGGTCTCTTGAACTAGGTAATCGATAACCTACAGTTCGAGCCACGACGAGAGTGCTAGTAGGATGTGGTAGGGCTACTGCCACACCTCTCCCTCAATGTATCTGGTTTTCGTGCGTGACCCCTCTACTCCAAAGGTGTATCTGGTTGACAAGCTATCGTCAACCTGCATTCATCAACGAATCATATCAGCAATACTAATCAACATTATAACATCTAATCGTATGTACATATGTCACATCAACAACATTCAAACCCTAACAGTCCACTCCCTGACTCGATCCAGAGTCCACAGAGTTTCATCGATGCCTCGACATCCTCAACGTACAAAGTCCTGCACACTCAGGAGAACCCAATCAATATCATTTGTCTATGTAAATACAACAAAATGACATATCATCAAATCCACAATATCTCATAATCATAATTAAAACAACCAATAGTATAATGACCTGGATCACTTGTAAGCAAGTGTCCTCAAAGAATAAGTTCTCTCAGTGCGCACAAGAGCAGGATGTTACATACACCTCCTCTTGTTTTAAACTTTGTCCCCGTAACATCCCTCTCTTGTGCACACTGAGCAGAATTATTCTTTGAGGACACTTGCGTGCAAGTGATCTGGTTCTTCATACGATTGGTTGATTTCATTATAATTATGAGATATTGTGGATTTGATCATATGTTATTTTTGTTGTATTTACATAGACAGGTGTTATTGACTGGGTTGTCTTGAGTGTGTAGGACACTGGAAGTTGAGGATGTCGAGGCATCGATGAAACCCCTTGCACTTCGGATCGAGTCAAGAAGTGGACTGTTAGTGTTTGAATGTTGTTGATGTGACATATGTACATATGATTAGATATTATGATGTTGATTGTTATTGCTGACATAATTTGTTGATGGATGTAGGTTGACCATAGCTTGTCGACCAGACTCACATTTGGAGCAAAAGGGTCATGCACGACAACCAAAGACATTGAGGGAGAGGTGTGGCAGCAACCATGCCACAACCTACTAGCACTCTCTTCGTGGCTCGAACTGTAGGTTAACGATTACCTAGTTTGAGAAGATCCCGATGTCATGAGGGAAGATTGCGACAGTCGCTCACAATGATTCTAAGAGGCGCACAATAAGGCAAGCTCATTATTCCTTAGAGGTCCTTAGTCTCCCACAAGATTACCTGACAGAGTATTGACTCCAGGGGTTTGATGTCTACCAAATTCAATGAAGAGGCGAGTGGCACCCTTGGAGCACGTAGTGCGTCTTGAAGGGAATGTTGCGCAAATAAAACAAAAATAGATGAGTGGCACCCTTGGAGCACCTAGTGTGTCCTGAAGGGCACATCACAATTTTAACTTTGGTAAGTTAATAAACCTTGTGCCTAGAAACGTATGCCTCCTTAGGACCTGGTTGGCCTTAAAATGAATGATGTGATAAGTAAAGTTTAACAACTAATTTTTCTCTTAAGAATTGTCACCAAGCCTAGTGAATTGAAAACCTAGGTCCTAGTAGAACCTTAGAACAAAAAAAACTAATTAGACATATAACAATAAGGGGGTAAACAAAATACAAGCATTAATAATTAAAGTGAAAATTTTAATAAAGGTTTAATTAATAAAAGGGGTATTCAATTGTTTTTGTCTAAACCTGTTAATTCTGAACTGAGTTATAAAAAGGGGAAACTTAACGAAAAGGGGGGAAACCTAAGAAAAATGGGAAACTTAAAGAAAAGGGGAAACTTAAAAGAAAAAGGGGAATGTCTAACTTAGTAAGGAATCTAGCCTTTCGAACTTTCTATTTATAAACTCGACTAGGAATTAAGTAAGGGGTAAGTCATTTAAGAATTGTAAGGGAATATTGGGACACCGATGAACGTTTTTATGAACGCTTTTATGTGGGTGAGGGAAATAGACAAATTTAATTAATTAATAAATTGATTTTCTGGTGCAACTAATGGATTGGACGACATGTGTACGGGGGAGGTTTTTCTTAATTAAATAAATGAAAAAAATGAATCTAAGGAGGGTTTGGGAAAATATGACTAAGAAACTCTATAAAATGGATGGTGTAGGAGGAGTATGACACATTTGGCTTGCGTAACGTTACACTTCTGAAAATTCATCTCGACTAAATTTTCTCTTGTGGGAGTTGGGATACCCAGCTCGGATAACGAGTAGTAGCGCGACCTTGCGAGACGAGTTGGGTGATAGCATTCTCTTGTATTGTGTGTGTGGCCCCTTTGCGGCTCAGGGGGCTCAGGGGGAAGAAGAGTACCCCTAACATTGTCTAGGAGGTACTGGTGAGGTCTCATCGGATGAAAAGTGGGATCTGGACGAAGTGAACACGCGGGAGGATGTCTTTGCCTCATCATCGTCAATAAAGATATGCCTGTTAGAGTTGTTACTTGTAATAAAATTTAATTTACACTTGTTTATTTTACTGTATTCTGTTATCAATGTAATCCCCTTATCGCTTGATTGATCCTGTAAGAAACCTTGCTATCCATAGTGTCTTTTATTTCTGAGTTACTGTCTAATTGTGTGTGGCTAGAATGAGCCCCAGACTCAAACCTTTCCTGTTCTTTTGTATCTCATGTCTACATTTTGTTTATTCCTTTATTACATTTTATTTTTTTATTATTTTGTCCTCCACGGAGAAGGTCTGGATGCACATTTGTGTTTTGTCTTATGTTCCCTTATCTTTTAAGTTATTAGTCTATGCCTGAGTAATCGACCAAGAGCCGAATCGACTGTCTTTGACTCCAGTGTTAAAGATTTAGATTCAAATTCCCTGCTTTCCTATGCATAGATAATAATTGTAGAATCATTTCTCTTCCCAGTAAAGAATTCTCTCCTGGGCATTTATTTCCTCTCTTTACCCACCGAACCATTCCTTTTCTTCGTGCCTTGGTTTTTTTTTACCTTGCGTCTTGGATCCTTTGTATCTCTGCGCCAGAACTCTTAATGAATAAACCTTCCCTGTCTTGCAACACTAACCTAGTCTATGATTAGTACCATCTCTTGTCACATTGTAGAAATTGAATCTTGTACCGATCTTGGGATTAGAGTCATCTCTCTAGAGTTTTCTTGTACACTATAGAAGCATCGTCTCCTCTTTACTGCTTTACAATTATAAGTTCCTTGCAATCTCTACCTTGCCGAGGACATCTGAGAATATCAGACAGTACCACAGTGAGCTTGTAGGAAACCTGATAGTTAATGCGATGGACTTAGACAACCCAGTTGCTTATTGCTTTTCCTCTCAGTGATTGCTCCTCAATCTTTGCATATTTTATGTATAACGATTTGTTGTATAGTGATATGTTGTATAACGATATTGTCTGTATAATGATATTTTTGTACAAATATTTGTTGTATAACAATATGCATATTTTATGTATAACGATTTGTTGTATAACGATATGTTTTATAACGAGATTTTATGTATAATGAGATTTTCTATATAACGATTTGTTGTATAACGATTTGTTTTATAACGTTTTTTTATATATGATTTCTCCTCAACGTTATAATTTATGTATTTGATTGACATGGGAAGGATGAATTGAAACATCAAGATTTCTAAAAAAATTCCGACACAATCCGACTTCCCTTGAACATAAACATGACATAAAATGTGACTTGGGAAGCATTGACTATAAATTGGGATATGCTTGTGATAGAGGAGGCATCAAAAAACGCTCGATATGACTGGAAGAATAGCTAGTTGGAGGATATTATTATCAAAATATTAGAAAAAAGGCCTCCTAAAGTCATACAAACCCAAGTAATGAGGTAAAGACTCATAGGATTGTGTTATGTTCAAGGGAGACATAAGTAGCTTCCATATAAAAAACAAGACTCATTCCCATCCTTTTTTTTTCCTTTTCATATTATAAATCCTAATAATAATAAAAGAATGCTATGATACAGTGGAGGAAACGAGTGTCGTAGGAAACAAAACTAGTTCCAAGCACAAGGAACAAACCGATGCTTAATGCAGGGAAATCATGTGCAAGATATTGACACTTGGGGGAAAGTTTCCTCTAGGGATACAGGTGTCAAGTCACAAAGGTTAGTATTGCAAGGCTTGTGACATTTCAAGAATGTATAGGTAATGTCTATATAATAGCAACTTGAAGCTGACATTAAGCCCAAAACGTGTGAGCGATCAATATGAAATGCAAATACAACTCAACACAAAAAAAATAAAAATAGAATCCCCGCAAGTAATTGACCAACAATAGATGAGAATAAGATATGAATCTTCAACTCAAATTCATGGTAGGACTAGATAGGGCTTTCGAGCCTACGAAAAAATTGTAGTATGGTTGTCAAAATGGCTAGTGAGGAGCTAACTAGGACAACCATGAAGAGGTAATCTCTACCACCTGTAAACAACACCTTTAGAACAACTTCAAGGTATATTGTCGAAAAGAATGGGGTTGACCCTATGTAAAATATGTGATCGATAAAGATAAATACATAATGTAGGTGGAATTAAACCTAACTTATATGCCAATAAAGAACATGATACTTGTCGAAGAAGTTACCCAAATGCCACTATATATAAAATATATGTGGAAAAAGATATCTCCTAAGGAAAATTGCATAAGTAAACATATCATGGGAGATTACAATAGTCAAAATGGTGTAAAAGTGTTAAAGAGGGGGTAAAAAGTATATAAAAAGTGGAAAAAATGAGTTAAAATAGGTGAAAAACACATGTTTACCATATTATTCGATTTTCACCATTTGGAGGGCATTTGGAGCCTTTTTAACTTTCAACCTTCTGAGGACCAGTATGGGACACATAGAGCTCAGAATCCAAAATCGCTTGGACCAGGTAAGAGACCACTTCCTCTTTTTCTATTTCATCCATAAGTTTTTAGATTTTAGTGTTTTTTTAGTATTTAAATGTGTTTTTAAGGGTGCACGGTCATGTACGTAGCCTTCGTTCACATGGGTCATGTACATAAGAAAATGTACTAAGTCCCTTTTAGTGACAATCACGTATGTATGTGACTGTCCTAAAAGGAAATCGTGTATATCCCCGTAAACGTTAAAAAAAAAAATTATCTCAAAATTTGGAAAACAATTTGCAAGACGATGATTGAATGGAGGAAAAGAGAGCATGGATAAGTTGATAATGAGGTTATGGATGATCCATACGATCAAGAATCCCTTCGACGATGCATATTGTACAAGTTCTTTCATTCTAACAACATTAGGGAAAAAAAAAGATTGCTTGAGACATTGATAAATTACTCAGAGTCGAAAGCAGATGCTTTCATGATTATAGGGCAATATTTAAGAATTGAGACTGAGGATATATACTTACTTAATGGGATACCTCTTTAAGGTGACATAGTTAACTTGAATGGAAGATCATCCATTGGTCTCACATTCAATGAATACATTTCTTTGTATTTCTCAACTGAGACAAAGAAAGTTAGGAGCCAACTCTCAATAAAGTAGATTGAAATCCTAAGCCTCAAGATTATTGTGTTGACAATTTCCCATATTATAAGATCAACATATCTACATAAGGCTTAAAAAGTGATGATGTTCTATGCAAAGAATGATTGAGTCGAATATTATATGATTGGAGTACCTCATTGTTGATGTGGATGAAGGCCTAGTTAATAGGATACACGCAAGTCAAAATGAAGAACTTCGGCTTTGGGAGCCTCTTGTGTTTCTTTTTCTTTGAGAGAGTACCCATGATGAGTTCTAAATTGGATATCCATACACATTATATGAGATGTGTCATGATGTATCGATGGACTGAGGTACTCCCAAGGCAGGGAGGGGGACAACTAGGAGATCCCTGGGATGATGCATTTTTCGCTTGGTGGTCATGCCAAGTGGTTGTGATCGAGGATCATCCCTATGCATGAATAGATTATTACAATGACCCTAAGATTCCTATTCCTCCTAGCAATGTCTATGGAGATATCAACATAAGAATTTTATTTTTTTAAATTATTTGATTTTTATATTTTAATGATTTTAAAACATAAATGTTTTTGGTGAGGATCAGGATAATAATGTGATTGTTTGATTATATGGATGTGGGACTGAGGAAACCTAATGGATTTCCTCTCCATGGTCGATGTGGTCTTGATGGAAAACCACAGATATATTATGACCAAGTATTATATAACTTCTATGATAATATGAAGATATTGGTACGTTCAGTGTCATTGGTACAGATTGAAGATTTACCAGAGAAGATGCAATGACAAGCAGTTGGGGTACCACAAGCATGGGTATTTTGGCATCTAGCCAATTTCATGGTGTGTTATAAGTGGCATGATAAGGGAAGGGTAGGTCCCTTAGGACTATGATGATGAGATCACATATATTCTGTTTGGTTACAAGAGAATCAAAGTAAGAGGGGCAAATGTTCACAAAACCACTTTTATTACTAATTGCAAAACTATGCCTTACAAATGTCTTCCTTCTCTCTTATTTGATGCAAGTACCGCCTTTAAAAGACCTATACACACAACTTTAATGAATTGTTCAGTCTCCATGATTATCTTGATGATTTAATCATGTGCATCAAGGGGCTGATAATTGCATCAAAATTTCAAGTGTTGGGTCCTTTCCAAATCACTTTTGTCTTGGACACTAAATCATACATTTTAAGGAAATTACAGAGACAATTATTTTCCTACAACACTAACAGTCCTCGCTTGAAGTATTTTTAGGGGCCAGCATGAAAATTTCTAATGTTGATTGGATTTCTGTATACTAGTAGCCTAGCTCTGCTTTCAATTTTTGTGCTTCTTTTCTATGCTTACAGTACTTTGATTTCTTCCTTCTGAGTTAATTTTTCTTTCTTTGTTGCGTTCATTTATGTATTTTATTGTTGTTGTTTTAGTTTCTGCAACTCTACTTTCTTCATGATATTGTTTCCTATTATCTTTGGTTAATTTGGTCAAATAGGATGTTGGATCAATTATGCCATAGTGACACTCCTGCAAAGCATTGTTAGCCAATAACAATCAACCTTACATAGCTGTTATGATGTCTCCTCTGAAGGCCCCTGGAAATTGTTATATGTTTCCATTGTTGTCTTATAAAGGATTGGTTATCTCCCTCTCCTTCTTGCCATTTATTCATCCATTGAGATTTTAAGAGCAAGTCTAAAAGTTAGAGAGCAGATTCCGGTCGAATGATTATGCATACAGTGGTAAAAACCCCTCATACTTAACACTTTTCATGAATTATTTCCAAATTCTCGGTCATATTTCTATTAAATCCGCTCACTTCCCTCTGTTTCATAATATTCTTGGTTTACCTTCTATGCATGTTGTTCTTGATCAACAAAACCATGAGTTATGAGTTCTAAATATGTTGAAAACAAATTTCCCTGTGGAGTCGCCAGTTTGTTGACGATTAAAATCGCAACTAAGTTTTGCCTGCAAAGTATTTCTAAAACCTATTATTATTAAAAGTTAAATAGTACTAGTAGGTGGGACCCCCTTATATTTTGGGGATCATATCTTTTCATATGTTATGTTGTGATGATGTTCGACATGGCTTACATGGTTAATGAGATCTTGTTTTATGGGCTATGGTTTGAGGCTTATGAAGTATTGGTTCTTTGTGTTACTACAACCTATGTTATTCATTGACACCATTGCTACCCATTCCTAGAAAACCTGCATAACTGACACGTTAGTAACATATACAAGCAATTGAAAAGAAATGAAAACAATGCAACAAATGCAAAAGGAAGCATTTGAGTTATGCTATACTATATGCATGAAATATTTAAATGATTATGAGTAAATCCTAGATAGAAAGTAATAGTTATGCGATTTGATTGAGTTATATGGTTAATATGCATATGGTATGAAATGTTGGTGGCACATTTTGTAACGACCCTCCATGCCAAGGACATCTACTCAGTCAACTGGTGAAGATTTTTTTTTTCTTTTTAAAAGTGTGTGCGCGTGTGCAGACGAACAACCCCCTCTACTCTATGTCAACCTCGAACCAACAAGACGCAAGTAAGACGGGCACAATCATGACGACCCGACATGGCATAACGACGACAAGAAGCAACGCCCCAAACAGGAGGCGGGAACAAAGGCTATAGGCACAGACAGATATCAGGGTTAGGCGCCAGATGGTCACAAAATGGAAGAATCCGTCAGTAGAGTCGCAGTAGTGGAACTGTGCCTTTAAACAGCCCGAGACTACTGATACGGCCCA
>ML779481.1:423691-440196 GCA_009831015.1 Picea engelmannii | reverse complement strand
CTCAATCAACTGAGTCAATAGCACCCGTATACATGAATAGTAACGCATCAATCATCTGTCAATCACATCATAATCAGATATATAAGGTCCAACATCAAAAAGGGTCCAGATCACTTGCGAGCAAGTGTCCTCAAAGAATAAGTGTCCTCAATATGCCAGAGCGGGATGTTACACATTTGGCAAGGTAATAGATCCTAATGGTTATGCGAATTGTTGAATTATATGGAACTTGGTTGAATTATGTTATGGCATAAGTTAGAAATGTGATATGACCACATTGTTGGTTTTAATGGGTGATGGTTTCAATACATGGTTGATTAATTGTGTCGATGGAAAGCTTGCCGACATGTACTAGGGAATTATTTCACTTTGAATAGAGGCAACGTTCATTTATTTCACGTCACCTTTTATCCTTCGGTGGTCGCCACCCTAATTGGGCTATTGTTAAATTTTGTTGTTGTGGTTATGCTCCGACTTCCTAGCAGAGGGGAACCGCTCGACCAACTCACGTTTTAAGGTGTTTGATTAACAGGTATGTCTTTTTTTGGACATTCATGAGTCTTCTCTAGTTATAAAATTATTAATGGCTTGGGTGTATCGGTTTTTGTTTCCTTAATCATTGCAACTATGTAAATTTGTGTTCTTGGAATGAGGCATTGATGGTTCTTTTTGCAATATTCTTGAATTCATAGAAATTGTTGGTCATCTAGGGTATCCTTGCTAGTTTAGTTGGAGTTTTTTTTTTTAGTCTTGGGTCAGCTGGCTTTCTTCACGCGTTTGCATCACTTGTCCCGTCTCTGGCTTTTATGGGTTTGATTATTGGAGACACTCTGCGTCACTGTGTTTTGTTCAATGGAGCATTATTTGTTTCCACCACTAAAAGGTCATGAAGTTGGTTATCTTGTTAAGTTCTCGGCCCTGTCTTCACTTCAGCGTTGTGGTTGTTGACTGGAGAACCACGAGGGTTATACCCTGTGTGTGTTAAGAATCATTATTGGTCGAGTTAAAGTATTGCTCCTCTGTTATAGCCCCCTATCATAGATTTGTTACATGTCCACGAATGAGTCATGGTTCTTCCTATGTATGCACCGTTGGCCTCAGAGTTTTCACCATTACGAGGAGTTGAATCTGTTCTCCTTGTGTTGGCTACAGAGAAAAACCTTAACCCTCCAGTCTAGATTTTTATAGAGAATATTGTCGGGCATGTCAAGTCTACTATGGGTTATTGTGGATTGAATGTATTGTCGATTAATTTGAATACACACTCGCCCAGTTGGTCATATGACAGTCTGGTTGGTTTGGCATCTAGTTATTGCCACTGCTATAACAATGGTAAACCCTGCATTATTAATTGCATAATTCAATACACGCAGTCGCTCTCCTTATGGTTAATAACTCAATATTGTTAATTGAGAGGGTCGTTGCCCCGGATTCGAATTAATGCGTGGGTATGTGTGGTTGCCACAACTTGCTAGGTTGATTGATTTTTATGACAATGGTGAATTGGTTGGTTGATACACAGTCATTGGTATTTGTGCACTAAGGATTATTTGGATGTTTAGCTGGCATTGGTTACAAATTCTTTCTGTTGCTCACGCATACCGCGTTGTGTGTGTGTTGTTTCTACACAATGAAATAATTGTCATTGTAACTGTTAGTTTCTTTTGGGGACGAATGGTTATTGCAACCAGGAAGACTGTATGAAATACATCCACTGCATGCTTATGATTTCCTGATTTTATAAGCCAAGTTGTACATAGCATAGTTGATTACAATTTGACTAAATCAAATCAATATTGTATTATATTGTTGGTTCAACATGATGGGTTAATTTATTACTGTGACTGTGTGTTTGGTTTTGTTAAATGTATATGTTTCATCGTAGTGTTTTGGTGGCTGCGCACTATGTATAACATGGATAGCTTGGGTTTCAGACTCAGGGATACCCACAATGTTTTAAGCATGTTTTTGTTGCAACCTGATCATTTGTTGAGACAGACATGTTGTTGATAACCCGTCATGTTTGATGGATGGCCTAGATTTTTAGAGTCACATTGAATTGGGATTGCACAGTGACAGAGTTACACTTGCATGATTGAATTATTCTACGCATATCTTGTGTTGGAATGGTGGTTGTTTTCTGTTTGTTTAAATGTCAATTCGGGTTTTGCAATTTAATCTGGATTATTGGGTTGACTGCCCCTATATATGTTTAACGAATATAATTTTGTTTAAATGAGAGGCCCGATTGCAGTGATAGTGTGTCTTCATTGTTAATTTTGGAAACATGACTTTGAGTATGTTTGTTGATTGAAGTAATGTATGGGAAGTGATTGATTTTGATGGTTAACCGAGTGGGAATGGTTATTGTTTGAAAATTGTTATAAGATGCAAAGTATATAAATGAAAGGAACAAAACCCCTTTACAGATTGTGTGGAATACATATGTCTTTTGATGGCACTGTGTTGGATATTTGATTATCAACAGTGAACTTGTTAAGCACCCAATAATTGATATTTGGTCACAATGATTGATGGTTGGTGCATCTCTTTTCACAGATTGTTTTATGGATCACTTAATTAATTTCATGAACAGTAATCATTCTTCTTCCCTTCCATTATTTCATTTCTCGCTAATTACAACTCCCATCATCTTCCCTTCTTCATTTTTTCACTCCCTATTCTGAGATTGATTATAGTCAAGAGAATTTTGGTGATAAAGCAGTTGAAAGTGTCAGTGTTTTGTTTGGAACACAGTGATGTTTTATTGGTTTACTTTATAGTTGATTGTTGTTGTCATTGAGAAATAACCATGTTTTTCCCCCCTCATTATATCATGTTTTTCTCAATACAAACCCCTCGCATATCCAAGAACCCGTTTTCACCCCCTGCTCATTGATAAACAATAAAACAATTTGTATGGATTGGATTGCATGAGTCTGATACATTTTCGAGCCAAGTATATTTCATATTTTTAAGAGTTGTCATGTTTGGTTATTTAAAAGACTATTTTCTAATCAATGATGCATGCAGGGATGAGTTTTTTCAGTTGAGGTATCCATGGTCGAGGAAACAAAGGTAGAGGTAATTAGAACCGAGGCCCAAGAAGGCTCAGGTTCTCCATACATTCTGATGTTGATTCACAAGAGCTTGGCCAATTGTTGCAGGAAGGATTTTTCAATTGTATTGGGCAGGGAGTAGTCCAACCTAGGCATGAAAGGCCTCCTTTCCAAGCCCCGCACGCCCCTAGTAACCCCGTACCTCCTCATGTCTCATTGCAACCCGAGGTTCCTAAAAATGATGGATGGTAGGAGATTGTCCACCCAACAATCTCCCAACATCATGGCTGGCCCAACTTGTTCTTGCCTACTCCTCCACCTATTAACACCATTGTCTAAGATACCCCTGACCACTCGCCAGTGCAATCCTCCCATGCTAGAAAGAGATTGAAAACTAAATCCCACCATGCCGTTGTTAAAGGAAAAGCCACTGCTTCCCCTTCCTCACCTTCCAATGGCTCTGACAAATATGTGTCTTCCCAGATGCATTTGAGGGATGATTGTTCCCACGTGATCAACGAGATTAGGCCTAAAGGCTCTACACATTCAAAGGCAAATTTAGGAAAATCAAGAGGTGACAGTAGCAATCAAGGAAGGGTTGCATCGCAGACTGGGAAATATGTATTTTGAGTTTTTATTTTTATCCATTGTTGATGACTGTTGACTTTAGGAAATTATGGACAACATTTTTTATTTTGGATATGTGAGTAATATTTTTGAAAATAATTTCAAATTTAATGAGCTAAATTTGACAAAAGTGAATATGTTGATGGGAGACACAAGAAGGTGTGTTTTACTTAACTAATGGTTATTCTATGATTGTTATGATTGTTATGAACTAAAGTGAGTCACAAGGGGTCCCACCTACTAGTTATTATTGATTTGTAACCCTTATTATAATTATTACTCTTCCCCCTAACTAAAGTTAGTTGAGTATTTTAATTAACTTAACTAATGAGTTGGTTCAACTACTTCAGCCAATTCTAATTTGTTTAAAAGAAAAAGGAAAGGGAGGAACACAAGGGGGATAGAAGCAGAAGCATAATAAGGTTTGATCTTTGAGTTTATGTTGAGATAATTTAGTTTTCATTCATTCATTATTCATCACAAGCCTAATTCTCTTTTATGATAATAGGGTCTTATTGTACACAACAATATTTAGGGTTGAATCACATCATTCAGACACTTGTTTTTTAGAGGTGTTGATCTATCTTTGATATTTTGTGTAGACTTGTCTGATTGTGAATTATTTTTCATGACTGACAAAGAATATTGTGCAGAGTCGAGTGGGTAGCAATTTGTGGCAATATGATCTAGTTTTTAGAGTTCAGTTTTGGTTTTCTATCAGAGGTCCTTTTGTATGTTCCATCGGGGATGTCTGGTCCAAAATTTCTACATGAGATTTTGTAAATAAAATGACTCTTTGGTGAATTTGAATGAAATAAAGGATTTATTTGTCTCATCTGTCTTGATTATCATCTTGGTGAATTTTCTTCTATCTTTACATTTATTTCAGCAACTGCTATGTTCAGAAAATTACAGTAAATTTTCAGCAAGCTTTTTGTTGATAAAAGATTAGCCTAAGCATTTGTAATTAATACTTGTGAGTTAGGATGTTAATTTTGTTTTCTATAAACATAGGGTGATATTCCCGTCTATATTTCTTTAGCCAAGCAGAATCTGAAAATTCTTGAGTAAGATCATTTCATATATTTTCCTCAACACTCCTTTTTTTTCCAGAATTCATTTCCCTTTTAGAAAAGTTGATGCTTTGAACGAGAGCTGGGAAGTATCTTCACAAAATAATATTTTTTTGAATTTAGACACAAAATCATTGTATACCTCATAGAAATGATGTCTAACCCTATGCCTTCATAAAGCTTGATACCACATAGTCACGGGGTCCACCTTTATTTTAACCCTTCTGGAAACATTTAAACCCTCAAAAGTATGGCAATCTGTGATAGAAAATAATTGATAAGATGACATATAAAACTTATTCTCAGTTTTGAAGTTTGTCAACTATGTAATAATCTCATTTGAAATAATCTTTGCTCAGTCAAATATTTTGTTTTCCTTAACTATGAAATAAAGTATATATAATTTCAATCGAGGAATGGTTTCCGTAGAATATTGGCCAATATTTAGAGTAAATAAAAAGATAATTTATTTATAAGTATTTTCAAAGAACTTACTTGAATTCTAGATATATTGTCTGGCATTGATGCATGCAAATATTATTGAATAAGTTCTATTCCATTATTCTTTCTTTTCAGAAAATTTCTAGCTTCCTCCCCTATGTAAACCATGTACGGCTCTAGTAATTTCAAAATCTCCCTAAATATTGAAGGCGCCAAGGAAATAGGATAACTTCTCTGCAATGAGATGAACCTTCTATTCTAGATAAACTTGTCGATGCACCAAACAAGAATATCCTTGCATTAAAAGACTTCTGGGATGCAACTTGCGAGAACTATCCCTGAAGTTCACACTTGGTTGTTTTGTTTGCCAAGTAGACTTGAATAATACTAATATGATTGGCACCAGTGATAGTTCTAATCTTCTCTAGTGAAGAGGTTGAAGATATCTCCACAAAATTGTTGTTTTCTCATGACTAATTTTGCAAATTTGACTAACATTTCTTGTGTTATTACTTTGCACATTAAATGATTTTAGGTTAGATTTTATTTTGATGGAGGAATTAACTCAAAATAAATGTGACTAGCCTTGATATAAACATCATTAATTACCATCCATTTCAAAAATGTATATAGTAGTTAAGTCTGTAAAGATAGAATTAAATGTGACTTCGAGAAATGTGAAGGAAGGGACACATGACGACGGAGAGTCTAAGTCAACGATCAAAATGGAAAGGTGGGCCTGGAAGTCTGGATATATGAAATAGATAAGTGTTTAAATACGTTTGGTAGACTATGGGATGAGTGGAGTTATAACATGTAGTCCTGGGAGTCTGAATTTTCGAAAATCCGTGATGCAAAAATAAATTAAGTGTTGGGTAGACTGATATACATGTAAAGAGATCATAATACAAGTTTGAAAGTATGCAAACATAGTGAAAACGACTAAGTGTGATAATCTTGTTACAAAAAAGAAATGGGAAAAGAGGGGAATATGAGAGATTGGGGAGGGGAAAATATAGAAGGGGAATAAAAGAGGTAAGGAAATAAATTGGAAAAGTAGAAATAAAGGGGAAGCAAAAAAGTGGTTCAACAATAGGGAATCAAAGAAGTTTCCGTACCAATGTTAGAATCTCGAGACGTTGAATGAGAACCAATAATATGTTTTTCATTCTCATCGATGACATATCAAATGAAAAAGCATTAGTTATCGACAATAATTACATGGCTATACTTCAAGGCTAAGTGGAACCAACAATCAGTGGAGCAGAGTTGTTGATTTATGTGGCTATGGTGGACTGAGTCACACTAGTTGTTTGGTTAGACATATTGAGAGGAAATATTCCTCTAGTAATGATTGTCAACATGGGGGTTGCAAGGATCGTCGAGCCAAACACTTTTGGATTGCCTTCCATTACGGTCCACCGAAGAGGGTGACTATCAGTTCAATCCAACTCAGGAACTGAATGCTGCAACAATTTGAGTGTTATTTCTAGTTAACAGAGGGTTGAATGGATAAGAAAATTCCTCAACTCCATGATCTGATATAGTTACAACCTCCAAAGAAGAAGTTTTATCTTCTGTGGGTTCTTTTTCTATGGTCTCGATTGGACCAGTCAGTACAAAAGTGTTGATTTAATCAAGTCGACGCCTCAAGGGAGGCAATGGAGGATTTAGTTCTACTTCTTTAGGTGGAAGAACTTGAATTCTCCTTGATCAACAAGGTGGTGGATCAGCCACATTGAGTTATCATCCCTAGGTGACTACCTACACATCTTCCTAAGAAATCTACAATCGTAAAAAACACCACTATAAAATCCCTAAAAGCAACAAAAGTCACAAACAACCTTGCTAATATCTTGATTTATGTGGATTAGTTAGTGATATCACAATAGCAACAAATTAAGGAAGGGACCTTCCGTACAAAGGCACGGGTTGATTAAGTCTTGTGAACCGACGAACACATGAGTGAGAAGCAGTTACCTCGACCTCCACTAACCATGTGGTTCAAGTACCCATGCTTTGTAGGGAACCCTCTAGAAGTAATGAAAAGTGTGATATGAATTCCTCCCCATGTACCATGGGAAACCCCTCACAGTCACCTATAATATCCCTAGGAAAATTAACTAAGGTCACGAAATCACAATCATCGTCCAAGGGGTACAATCGAAAGTAAGGGTCAAAGGTATGGGAACGACATTTTATCCTAAAGCCTCAAAATTATTGCGTCTCATGGAGGTAAGGGCACTGACAAAACCATAAATATGTTATCTTTTCACTACAATCAGTCAAGATTCAGAGGAGTTATCTCCCTGCCTCTCCTTTACGCAACCTTGTGTTTGAATCTTGTGTTAGACAAGCTTCCCAACTATACTTATATGAAATTTATTTTTGCACACCCTATCTCAAACTCCTAAGTTTGGTTTTTGGCCTTGGAGAAATTAAATCTCCAACCCAAACCAAGGCCTTAGCTTGTACTACTTTGTTTTCCCTAATAAAATGAAAATGTCTAATTGGTTTTAGTTAGCGCTCATTTTATAGGTTGTTGTTTACTCGAAAAGGGTGACAGGTGAAACTAAATGGTGTTTTGATGAACTTAATAGAAAAAACACTTAAGAACAAAAATGCAACATGGAGTTCTTCACTGAAAAAATGAGTATAAATATCGCTTCAGAATTAAACAAGAAAAATATTTGTTTTTTGGGTATGCAAAGAATTCAACTTTGTTTAGATAAAATTAACTTACTAATGGAACTTTCATATGCAATACAACTAACAATATTTGGAATTATTTTCGTCGAAGCTATAGAAACGAGATATTTTTTTCTTTAGAAAGTACAACACTGAATTCAAGGAGAAAACATCTGTATGATTAACTTTTATTTTTCATATGTAGATGTTTTTGGAGACAGTGGTACAATATTGGCATTGATTTCAACACGGTGTAGAAGAATCTTGTATAAATCCAAAGCTCAGAAGGAATAACATTAATTGAAGCTTAGAAGTGTTTGAGCATAACCTTAACTTACATTAGTTTATACCTAGATTAGACTCCTAGATCTTGGTTAATACTTTCCATAACACTTTATTTCACCTAATTTGTCCACATAGAGAAGAAGGGCGCCTCATCCCTAGATTTTAGAGAAAACTGTTATTTTTAGATCAAGACTCAACTCTCGGTTCTTGATTTTCTTGATTTATTCTTGATTTATTCCAACTCCCCCATGAAAAAACTCATCCATTATTGGGGAATGCACACCTCCTAATTGAGTGAGATATTTATTCCTTAATTAATGATTTTTTCCTTTACTATTACTAGTAACTATTATTTCGGGTCAGTTAAGTGAGTTGGAACTGCTTGTCTTGTCAGCTAAGTGAGCTTAAGTGAGATAATGTGCACCACTTGAATATTTTTGGAATTAATGAGTGTGTGAAATGCGTATTTAGTGGTCTAGGTCGAACTATGTGGTCTCCCTTAGCCTATGACACCTATTTTAGCATTTTCTAGATTTTTTTACTAGAATTTCTATGTTGGAAATTCTATATATTCACCTCCTCTCTTATTTTTGAGGTTGGTTGCTCATGTATATTCATTTTTTATTAATATAATTATCTTATTTATGGAGAAAAAACTTTCTCTCATCTCTTGAATATCAAAAAATTGTATGTGTTCAATTTAACTAGAATTCTAGATCTATCGGGGTTTCTGTAGGAATTCTACATGGTATCAAAGCTAGATTGAATCTAGTGGATTGTACACAGTTTTATTTGCAGGTATAGATCACTAGGAGGCGCAAAAAGAAGAAATAGATAATCTCTCTCATCCCAAAAAACTCATTCTAAATAATTTCAATTACTTCGAATGGAAGACATAGATCTCTTAGCTCCTCCGAAGCAAAGGGCTTTACAGGGTAACAATGGGAACGAAGAAAGAACTGACTGTTGCAGCGAAGAAGATCAAGTATTTCAATAAATTAGATGAATCAATTGGGCTGATATTCCTATCGATTTCTAGAGATCTCCTCTTTCATGTCAGTGGAGCCACTCCTCCCGATGTCGTCTGGACCACATTGGAAGGACTATTCGACAAGCAGGATGCAATGAGAGTGCATCAACTGGAGAATGAAATCATATCCCTAAGTCCAATTCATTTCAGCAACGTGCAAGAATTATTCACCAATTTCAAATCCCTCCTCATTGAACTTAATGCATGTGGAGTCAAGAAAGAGGAAGATCAGCTCATCCTTTCAATTCTCTTGAAATTAGGCCTTGAATATTCCATATTTGTATCATCTTTTCAAGCATCTAAATTGACTCAGGAAACATGGAAAATGCCTCCATTGAATGATTTCATTTCAGCATTGACTCAATATCAAGCTAAGTTAGTCCAAATGGGTTCCATAAAGAGTTCCAAGAACCAAGCAATTGCGGCTACTAATGATCCAAAGAGTAGTGGAAAAGACAAGCAAAAATGAAAGGGTAAATTTCCTGAATCGAAGAAGGAGACATCTGCACAATCTTCAGAGAACTCTTCTGAGCATAAGGGTAAGAATAAGAAGAATAAGGAAATAACACTTTTCAACTACTGTTCCAAATGTTTTCATCCTGAAGAAAATTTCACGAGGAAGACTATCGATGAGATGGCTAAGCAATTGCAGCAGCACAATCTCACGATGCCCGAAAATGCAAAGAAGAAACATGATAACAGAACAACATGGAGAGCATGAGATGGTCATGATTTAATGGATATCACACCCACTCCATCAGCTTGGATCCTTGATTCAGGTGCATCGAACCATATGGATGCATCAAAAGATGAATTTTCCTCCATCGAAGAAAGCACCGGAGTCCCAATTTACTTGGGAGATGCCACACCCGCAAAGGTGTGCGGAGAAGGAATTTTTGATCTTGAAGGGGGTTGTTTCACAAATGTTCTTCATGTTCCCTCACTGTCCTAAAATATTCTCTCGATATATCAGATCACTCATTCCGGCTCTGGAAGGAAGGTGGAGTTCACTCCGGACTCCGCAGTGATTACTGACATTTCCACAGGCTCAAAGCTTGCACATGGAATTGCATATCACGGTTCTCGTTTTTATTTCTTCTCCCAATTTGTTCCTAAATATATTAGCACTATATTTATTTCACAATCTAATGATATCAATAGGTTATGGAATGAAATATTTGGCCATCTAAACTATAATTACTTGCATCAACTCAGTAAGGAAAACATCGTAGAAGGATTGCCCGCTATTAAATTCATAAGCAGTGTATGTCAAGGATGCATTCTTGGCAAGCATCCAGAGCAAAAGTTTGACAAAGGGAAGTCACAAAGAGCTTCTTCACCTCTTGGGATGATTCATAGTGACCTCAAGGGCCCATTCCCGCAGCCTTAAATCAGTAACGCTCTATATGTACTCACCTTCATAGATGATTTCTCTCGCTTTACTTGGGTATTTTTTCTGAAATTAAAATCGGAAGTATTTGAATGCCTTATAGAATTTAAAGCACTTGCTGAGAATGAGTCTGCGTGTAAGATTAAGATACTTCGTACTGATAATGGGGGGGATTATTTCAACAAATATTTGCAGCAACTTTGTATTGATACAAGTATACAACTACAACACACAATGTCATATACACCACAACAGAACGATGTTGCGGAGAGGAAAAACCGGTCCTTAAAAGAGATGGCCAATTGTATGCTACAGTCGAAATAATTATCTCCCAAGATATGGGATGAAGATATTAATTGTGAAACATACATTCAGAACTGATTTCCTCACAAATCACTCAAAGGCACCACTCCTTTTGAATGTTGGACCGGTAAGAAACCGAAAGTGTCGCACTTTCGCATTTTTTGTTCACGAGCATGGGCTCACATTCCGACGGATAAGAGGAAGGATTTGGAGCCTCAAAGTGTTGAATGCATATTTGTTGGATATATTGAAGGTGTCGAAGGATATATATTACTAGACTCTCACACTGAAAATTTCATTCTAGCTCGAAGTGTGAAGTTTGAAGAAGAATCACTGCATGATTTTTCAGAAGACCCTACTGAGGAACCACTTGTTGTCACTGATGAGGAGTTAGAAAATTCTTCGATAACTTCATAGAAGCCATCGGAGAATCATTTTGGGTCTGATATAGAGTATTAGGAGCAGGTCATGGCTGATCCAACTCAATTTCCAACTTGGGCATAAAAAACCCTGCAAGATGCGGGTGAACTAGTCGGTTATCTTGCGGATACAAGAAGGACTAGATCACATGTTTTTGGGGCTCCTCAAGCCCTGACTGCCATGAAACCTTTTCTTCCCATAAATTTCTATATGACACTTGGTTCAGATCCACATTCACACTTTGAGGCTGCTGGAAACCCACTTTGGGAGGCTTCCATGGATGAAGAGTACTCTGCCCTTATGGACAACAACACATGGGACTTGGTTCCACTTTCGAAAGGAAGAAAATTGTTCGATGCTGATGGATATATCGAAAAATGATTTTTGCATATGGTGAGATCATAAAGTAAAAAATTTCACTTGTCACAAAAGGATACTCATAGGTACATGGCATAGACTACACAGAAACATTTGCACCCGTTGTAAAAATGGACTCCATTTGACTAGTTTTGGCCATTGTCGCTTCTCGCAGATGGGAAGTTCATCACATGGATGTGAAGAGTGAATTTATTCATGGATATCTCAAGGATGATATCTATATGGATCAGCCACATGGATGCATTCATAACTCTTCCCTCATTTGCAGATTAAAGAAATCTTTGTATTGCCTAAAACAGGCTCCCAGAGCCTGGTATGCAAAGATGGATTCTTTCCTACTTTCCATTGGATTCATTCGATGAAAATCTGATCTGAATGTTTATTTTCTGCAACATGATGATTCCCTTTTACTGATATTACTTTATGTATATGACTTATTGATGACAGGGAACCTTACTTCAGCTATTGATTCGGAAAAATCAACACTACACGATCGATTTTCCATGACAGATTTGGGATTGCTGCACTACTTTCTTGGTCTTGAAGTTTCTCAGTCTACTTCACGGATCAGTATGGAACAGTATAAGTATACATTAGATATACTTTTACACTTTCATATGACAAAATTCAAGCCACCAGCATCTCCCTTTCTTTCAGGGGTCAAATTTGAGGATGTGGGTACTACACCTTTGGTGGACAGTACACTGTATCAGTAGTTGGTTGGGAGTTTGTTGTATCTTACTCACACCCGACCAGATATCTCTTTTGCAGTAGGAGTTTGTTCCAGATATATGCAAGAGACTCATGAGCTTCACTGGAAAGTTGCAAAGAGAATCCTTAGATATGTGAAGGGTACTCCCAGTTTTGGTATCTTTTAGGCTGCAGATTACCCACTTTCACTGATTGGGTACACAGATTCTGATTGGGATGGTGATGGTATAGACCGCAAGTCCACCTCTGGTTATGTTTTCAGCTTTGGTTCAGGGCCATTCTATTGGTATAGAAATAATAAATCCATGATTTCTTTATCTACAACAGAGGCTGAGTATAGAGGTGCAGTGAATGTAGCTACACAGGCTGTTTGGTTGCAGGGGCTTCTCTCCGAGTTTGGTAATCAGTATCCACTTCCAAATGTCATATTTTGTGACAATCAGGGGTCCATTTAGATATCAATTGATCTAGTTCAGAGGAAGAGGACCAATCACATCGAGATTCACATGCATTACATCGGCGAGTTGATCCGTGACAAATTCATTTCACTGCAGTACTTCCCCATAGAGCAGCAGTTTGCAAACATATTCACCAAGTCCTTCACTAAAAAGAAATTTTCAGAACTGAGAGCTATACTTGGAGTGGTGGAGACAGCTGAGTAGGTCACTTTTGGCCACTCATCATTTTTTTCCTCTTTTTTTTGGGGGGGGTTTCCCACGATGTTTTTCCTCTTTCCTCTTTTCATGACGAGTTCTTTTATGTAATGAGTACCTAAAATGGCCAAGTTGTCGGGACTCAATTTTTTTGTCATTACAGTTAGGATTAAGGGGGGGTGTTGGAGCATAACCCTAACTTACATTAGTTTATACCTAGATTAGAATCCTAAATATTGGTTAATACTTTCCATCACACTTTATTTCACCTAATTTGGCCACATAGAGAAGAAGGGCACCTCATCCCTAGATTTTAGGGAAAACTGTTATTTTTAGATCAAGACTCAACTCACGGTTCTTGATTTTCTTGATTTATTCTTGATTTATTCCAACTCCCCCATGAAAAAACTCATCCATTATTGGGGAACGTGCACCTCCTCTTTGAGTGAGAGATTTATTCCTTAATTAATGATTTTTGCCTTTACTATTATTAGTAACTGTTATTTCGGGTCAGTTAGCTGAGTTGGAACTGCTTCTCTTGTCAGTTAAGTAATCTTAAGTGATTTAATGTGCACCACTTGACTCTTGTGGGAATTAATGAGTGTGTGACATGTTTCTTTAGTGGTCTAGTTCAAACTATGTGGTCTCCCTTAGCCTATGACACCTACTTTATCTTTCTCTAGTTTTTTTTTACTAGAATTTATATGTCGGAAATTATATATATTCACCTCCTCTCTTCTTTTTGAGGTTGGTTTCTCATGTATATTCATTTTTTATTAATATAATTCTTTTATTTATGGATAAAAAACTTTCTCTCATCTCTTGAATATCAACAAATTGTATGTGTTCAATTTAACTAGAATTCTAGATCTATCGGGGTTTCTGCAGAAATTCTACAAGAAGAGATGACACATTTGAAATAACACAGGAGAAAGAGTTATGTGAGTGAAGAAATCCTTTTGTAAAGGAGTGAGTTACATGAGCCATTAATTTTTATTTCGATACAATTCAAGTTCGTTATATCGAGGTGAAGTCATAGGTTGGGAAGGATTAAATTTCAACCATCGGATCTAAGAAGGAACTTCAGATGGTTCCCCAAATGTTAGATAACAATAAAGGAAAGAAGGTGGTCAGCTTCAACACTTACCACTATGACGAAAAGGATTCAAAACATGTAATTTTACCCGAAGATCGAAGCCCCGAAGTCTCGAAATCCCGTCAACCATTGATATGGAGTGAAAACATTCAAACAAATCTAAGGAAGAAGGTGCTCAACTCTGGCTTTGACCTACTTCGGTGATAAGCATCTCATATTAACCAAGAACTCATGAACCATGGAGTTCTAGAATAAACAGAGGCCATAAGATCAATAAAGTTGAAAATATACAGTGGTAGATCAATTTGGCACTTCGAAAATAATCGAAGGATGGTATAAATTTCCAAAAATCTCGAAGCCACGAAGTAAGACACGTGGCAGAAGAAAAATATGACACGTTGCCCAATCGACTAGTGACAAGTGTCAAGGTATAGGTGGCACATTAGGTATATGAAATTCATGAATCAAGGTGACAAATGTCAACCACTCAGCTAGTGCCACATCAACAGTGGCGTCAACAAGATACGTCACTATGGGAGTACATAGTTCAGGGACATTTGGTTTCTCCTACTAGCAACTACCCGAAGCACCGAAGGGAGAAGTCTCGAAGTGAACAAGAACTCTCCATCTCAAATGTGCAAATAAAACATGACTGTCAATATTGATAAGTGATTAAGAACTCGCTTGGCTTAGTGCTTAGTCACCGTCTATGGTCATATGGAATAAAGGTCCTAAAAATGAATCTGTGCGAATTTTAACATACATAGGACGATTTTTTCCTCTGTCAAGAGGAAACTTTGAACCAGACATGATCTGGATTCTGTCTTGATTCATATTAAGTGATCAAATACATCTAATGCACTATAAATATAATCGAAAAGATTAAATATGATCTATTGGAGAACTGGAGACACAAAAGAATATTAACAATAAAATAAGAAGGCATGGGATCTAGTTAAAAAAAACTGATCCATACCTGTGATCGATTTATGAAATTCCCTCTTACTAAATTGAAAATATTTCACGTTAATGTGTGAAATAATAATAGAGGGAGATATTAATTCTAAATTAAAAGACAAATTTTATTACTGTTAGTTTAAATGAAGAGGTGAAATGGTCCAAACAAAGTGACACAATGCTTCAATGCTCACACCAATTGGAAGACTATATAGGAAAGAAAGAACGGTGAAGAAGAAGCATCTCTACATTCCAGATCAGAAGATCAAAGCAAAAGAAGAGTCCAAGAATAAGAACCAATGATACTTATGCAGTGAGGGTGGAAGGGAGGTGCACAAAAGGATTCATATCCTTCACTAAGTAAAGTGTGAATTAAGGGAGTTGGTGCTTCCTAGGGTTGGTTCCTTAAAGACAAGGGAGTTGGTTATTCCTACGGTTGGTTCCCTAAAGACAAGGGAGTTGGTGCGTCGTAGGGTTCATGCCCTAAAGAAAAGGGATTTGGTGATTCCTAGGGTTGGTGATCCAGGTGGATATTGGTGGCCACCCACCTTTTCCGACTGGCTCAAAACAGTTTTCTGGCAATTTTGGCAATTTACTATTTTTAGCAGGTTTTAACTTCCGGGGCCATTTTGGGGGCCTAAATGAAGGTTTTTTGAGATCGAGGTTCTCAATTATAGTCAAAGGTATACTTAAGGCCCCAAAATGAATCTCCTCGACGATACCTTTCCAACGAGCTATCACACGCCTAAAACAGAGATCGTATGCAAAAGTTACGACCCCGGGAAGTTGATGTACTAACTTGCCCAAACGGGGCCCACATGACTTTTGGCGCTTCATCTCATAGGGTTAGGTTTTTGGATGTATATGACTTTTGGCATTCTCCTCTATTGTAAAAAGGCCTCTAGAGCCTCATTGTGATCATCTTCTCACGGATGCGAGTAGCAGCCACATCTCTTCTCAGAGATAAGCTACCAGCGCCTTAGCTAGTTTATTTACATTCTGTTTGTAAGCATATTTCAGTCATTTGTTATTAATGAAATGAAGTCTTATTTCCGCTGCATCTCTGCGTTTATGTGTATTTCTGTATTTCATTGTGTTCCTACATAAATCTGGATCAGTGGTATCAGAGCGGTCTGCTCATTCTCGATCCTTCTTTGCATGTCCCCAACGACATCAGGGTATAAGGAGTTGGGACTCGATCTGGTTGAACCTTTGCGAGATCAGCCTCACAAACCCCGACGACCGCCCATAGGGGAAGAAAAGAAGGATGAGGGAGCAGGAGATCCTATCAAAATGTTGCTCGAGGAGGCCCTCGAGAAACAAAGGAACGCGATGATGGACAACTTTGCCCAGATTCTTCAACGGATTCCGACTGGCGGTGCATCGACATCCAG
>ML779481.1:395026-419774 GCA_009831015.1 Picea engelmannii | reverse complement strand
CATCTCATGGAGGAACTCAACGCAATGGGGACCATTGCTTCCTAAGGAGGGAGGATTGATCCAGGTGGATATCGGTGGCCACCCACCTTTTCCGACTGGCTCAAAATAGTTTTCTGACAATTTTGGCAATTTACTATTTTTAGCAGGTTTTAACTTCCGGGGCCATTTTGGGGGCCTAAATGAAGGTTTTTTGAGATCTAGGTTCTCAATGATAGCCGAAGGAATCATTGAGGCCCCAAAATGAATCTCCTCAACGATACCTTTCCAACGAGCTATCACACGCCTAAAACAGAGATCGTATGCAAAAGTTACGACCCCGGGAAGTTGATGTACTAACTTGCCCAAACGGGGCCCACATGACTTTTGGCACTTCATCTCATAGGGTTAGGTTTTTGGATGTATATGACTTTTGGCATTCTCGTCTATTGTAAAAAGGCCTCTAGAGCCTCATTGTGATCATCTTCTCACGGATGCGAGTAGCAGCCACATCTCTTCTCAGAGATAAGCTACCAGCGCCTTAGCTAGTTTATTTACATTCTGTTTGTAAGCATATTTCAGTCATTTGTTATTAATGAAATGAAGTCTTATTTCTGCTGCATCTCTGCGTTTATGTGTATTTCTGTATTTCATTGTGTTCCTACATAAATCCGGATCAGTTGGTTCCCTAAAATAAGGGAGTTGGTGCTTCCTAGGGTTGGTACCCTAAATAAGGGGATTTGTGTCTCCTAGAGTTGGTTCTCTAAAAAGGAATGGTGTCCTTCACTATTCTTTATAAAACCTTTTAATTCATGTTAATTATATTTATATAATTTATTTTAAATACAATTCCATTGTTTATCTATTGTGGAGATTAATAAAATAACAAAGTAATTGCTAATTATTTAAAAAGGGTAATATTGATTCAACCCCCCTCTCTGTATTTCCAACAATTGGTATCAGAGCAAGTTCCTTCAACACAGTCTAATAACTAGAAGGTAGATTTTGAAAATGGATCAACAAGATGGAATGTCTTCCAACAAAGCACCATTGTTTAACGGATGTGGTTATGATATCTGGAAAATAAGAATGAAAAGCTTCATGTTGGCTCTTGGTTTTGATGCTTTGTAATATATATTGTAGATGGTTACACTGCACCAACTACTCCACCCACAGATACTACAAGAAAGAAGGTGTGCAATGACAACTCAAGAGTAGTTAATGCCATTCTAGGAGGATTGAAAAATTCTATATGTTTTAAGGTAATGCATTGTAAGTAAGCTAAGGAAATATGGGACAAATCGGAGGTTGTATATGAAGGAGATAGCAAAGTCAAGGAAGCCAAACTACAAACCTATAAAGATCAGTTTGAAAATTTGAAGATGAAAGAAGAAGAGAACATTGTTGAATAATTTCATAGCGTAGATGATGTAGTTAACTCAATCAGAGTAGCAAGAGAAGAACTTACCGATAAACATATTATACAAAATATATTAAGGTCATTACCTATGAGATATTATGCCAAGATTTCATATATTGAAGAGAGACCAGAACTTGACAAGCTCAAAGTAGATCAACTTCATGGAATTTTTACAGTATATGATATGAAAACAGGGAACGAAAAACTATCAAAAGGAGAAAAAACCTTTAAAGCATCTAAATCAAAGAAGAAACAGGTACATATGTCTAATGAAGATCAGTTAGACATATCAAATGTAGAATATGCCAACTTTATAAAGAAACTCCAAAAAGTATTTGGAAGATATAAAGGAAAGTTACCCTTCAAATGTTTCAACTATGGAAGAATCAGACACTTTGTTAACAAAATTCCCTATCCCAAGCAGGAGGATAATGATGATGAAGAAGCCCACAACCAGAAAAATGAATACAAGAAGAAATTTTATAATAAAAAAAAAAATTCTACTCCAAAGAAGACATTATCTCTTCGTACATAAGTGAAGATGAAGATTAAGAGATTATATTTATGGGAATAACATTCAAAATAATAATATAGATAATGAATAAAACGTTGAAAGTTAATGTGAATTAGATCTAGAAGTTGAACTGATTAGTGCTCTGGAGGAACTAAGAACGTATAAAAATAAGAACCAACTACTTAGGGAACAACTTCAAGAATTTGAAGAATCACATCAATCAAGAGAAACAAATGCATCAAGAATTTTCAAAGAATCAGAGAAGATCATCAATGATTTAAAGTCCCAGCTCCTGAAAGCTAATCGAATTAAAGAAATCATTTTAAAACAACTCAATGATAGAAAAAAAATATGTGAGAAGCTAGAAGTTGAGATTGGGTTGTTAAAAGGTGAACTTGAAAAGGAAAATAAGGGATCAAAATTTGAAAATAGTTCAAAGATATTGGATGAAATTATCAGTAGTAAGATGTCACCAAATAACAAAATTGGTTTGGGATACACCCAAGACTCAACTTCTACATCACAAGGATCCGTCAAAAGACCAATTAGTTATGCATATGCTCTTAAAAACCCCTGAATAAGAAAATATAACAAAGGAAGGATTATTCCATTGGAGAGCATCCCAAATAAATAGAAATCAACATCCCCTACTAAAGAAAAACATGACTAGAAGAATACAATCACCAGAAGAAATACCTCTAATAGATATCAGTATATCTTCCTTGGATATTGCTATTCCTGCAAAATTTTGGACACAAAGCAGTACATTGTAAATCCTATAGAAGACATTATCCAAAAAATGTCCAAAGAAGTCAAAATTTCAATACAGATAAAAGAAACTATAATTTGTTCTCTCCATTACAAGATTACAATATCGAATTCCTCAAATTTAATAACTATGGACATTAATCCAATGAATGTACATTTTCTAAGTATGTCAAAGAGATAAATATTCCCAACATTAAAAAAGTATGGAAGGAAAAGAAAGTAGAGAAAACAGAGTGTAAAGTATCCGTGTATGCTAAAAAAAAAGGATGTTAGTGGTATATAGACAGTGGATTTTCTAAACACATGACTGGAGATCAAATAAAATTTCTCATGTTAACAAATAAAGAAAAAGGAAATTCACCTTTGGAGATGATGTGTCAACCAAGATACTTGGAAAATGCACTGTTAGACTGGGAATAACAAGGCCAAAGAAGAAAATATACTTTTAGTAGAAAATATTAAGCCTGATCTCCTAAGTGTAATTCAAACATGTGATCAAGGTAACATACTTATCTTTTATTCTCAAAATTGTGAGATAAGAAGAGAAGATACAGGGAAGCTAGTGGCAGTTGCACCAAGAACATCTAGGAATGTGTACATCCTTGACATAGAAGGAAAAGAAAAATATTGTTTCGGTTAAGAAGATGAAATTTGGCTATGGCATAGAAGGTTGGGACATATAATCTTTGAAAACTTAATCAAATTCAATAATAATGAGGAAGTAATGGATCTACCAAATATTAAAAATCCTTTAAATCATATTTGTAAACATTTTCACAGAGGGAAGCAAACAAGAGTTAGGTTCAAAACAAAAGAGCATTCCACAACAAAACCATTAGAAATTATTCACACAGATCTATGTGGACCTACCAGAACTAAACGTACTTACGGTGAACATTATTTTATGTTGATCATTGATGATTACACGAGATTGACCTGGGTATACTTTCTAAAAGAAAAATTAGAATCCTTTGAGAATTTTAGAACATACAAATCCCTTGTAGAGAATCAAATAGATCTCAAAATTAAATGTTTGAGATCAGACAATGGAGGATAATTCACCTCTAAAGAGTTCATTCAATTCTGTGAAAATCATGGTATCAAAAGACAGTTTTCATCTCCCAGGACTCCTCAATAGAATGGAGTAGCAGAAAGGAAAAACATAACAGTTTAAGAAGCTTCAAGAACCATGCTAAATGAATCCAAGCCTCCAAACAAATTCTGGAGAGATGCCATCTACACATCAGTTGACATACTTAATCAAGCTCATTTGAGAACCAACCATGACAAAAATCCTTATGAACTATGGTTTGGCAGGCCAACATCTGTAAAACACTTTAGAATGTTTGGAAGTAAATGTTACATTAAGAATGATGAATATAATTTAGGGAAGTTTGATCCAAGATCTGATGAAGGCATATTTTTAGGGTATTCACCTAATAAGAAATCATACATATGTTATAATCTTAGACTACTAAAGATAGTGGAAAGTGCAAATGTAAAGATAGATGATATAAAACTAAAGAATACCATATCCCAAGACATATCAAAAATTGATAAAAAATCTTAGCAAAGAGATGATGATGTAGAATCTAAGAAAGAAGATGATGATAATGAAACACAGGAAAACGAACCGTATATGGATGAAGAAGAAAATGAAGAAACTCCCTTGCCAAAAGCTCCATCAAAAAGAGTTCAAAAGAATCATCATGAAAGTCATATTATTGGAGATAAAAATGCAGGAGTGGAAACAAGAAGGAAACTCACATTTGACTCAGAACAAGAAATTTTATCCTTGATAGAACCTAATTCATTTAATGAAGCCGAAAAACATAAATATTGGATAAAAGTAGTGGATGAAGAACTAGACCAAATAGAGAAAAACCAGACTTGGGAACTAGTTCCAAGACCCAAGGACAAGAATGTGGTAGGAACCAAGTGAATCTTCAAGAACAAACTAAATGAAAATGGGGAGATTATAAAGAACAAAGCCAAATTAGTTTTCAAAGGATATTCCCAAGTAGAAGGAATTTATTTTGAAGATACTTTTTCTCCAGTAGCAAGACTTGAGGCCATGAGAATGTTCCTGCAATTTGCATGCTTCAGAAATTTCAAAATATATCAGATGGACATCAAGTCAGCATTATTTAATGGAACATTAGAAGAATAAGTCTATGTTGAGAAACCATAAGGATTCATGTTAACAGAAAATTAGAACTATGTGTGCAAGCTAAAAAAGGCCCTGTATGGTCTTAAACAAGCCCCTAGAGCATGGTTCTCAAGGCTTGATTAGTACCTGCAAAAAAAAGGATATAAGAGATGGACCACTGACAACAACTTACACATCAATATTGAGGATCAAAACATGATTGTTGTGGTGGTATATGTAGATAACATCATATTTGGAAGTAATATTACTATACTAAGAAGAAAGTTTGTAAGCAAAATGCAAGAAGAATTTGAGATGTCTATGTTGGGAGAACTATCCTTCTTCTTAGGTTTACAAGTAAATCAAACCAAAAAAGGAATATTTGTTTCCCAAGAAAAATATATCAAGGAAATACTAAAGAGATTCCAAATGGAAGAAAATAAACCTATGAGTACTCCCATGGTCACTGGATGTAAACTAATCCTAGAATATGACTCACCAAAAGTGGACCAAATGATGTACAGATCAATGGTTGGAAGTCTTCTCTATTCAACAACAACTAGACCTGACATCATGCAGGATGTAGGAATCGTGGGGATATTTCAATATGCACCTAAAGAAACTCACTTAAAATAAGTAAAGAGAATATTAAGATATCTTACAAACACCTTAGAACTTGGATTATGGTATCCAAAAGATAAATACTTCAATCTAATTGTATACACTGATGCAGATTGGGCCAGTAGTATAGATGATAGGAAAAACACCAATGGAGGAGCATTTTTCTTAGGAAAATGTCTGGTAGCATGGCTAAGTAAAAAGAAAACATCCACATCACTATCTACAACATAGGAAAAATACATTATTGTTACATCCTGCTACACACAAGTTCTTTGGATGAAGCAAACATTAGAATATTTACAAATAAGATATGATAATCCCATTACTATTAATTTTGATAACACTAGTGCCATAAGTATCTCTAAAAATCTAGTAATGCATTCTAAAACCAAACACATCCCAATTAAATACCATTTCCTAAGAGATCAGGTTACCCAAAAAGTGGTTAAAATATTGTATGTGGACACCAAGGAACAAATTGTAGACATATTCACAAAACCTTTGCCTACGAGTACTTTTGAAAATATTTGACAAAAATTGGGAGTAATTCACAAACCTCATTAAAACCATAAAATTCGTATCAGAAGAAAAGGGGCACATTGTCAGGGGGAGCAAAGAAATATCCCCTTTGTCATTGTTGTGAAAGGGGGATGAAAATAATAAGCCAAAAAAAAAAAATATTTCAAAGAGAAGGTTGTCATCAATGCCAAAGGGGGGGAATGTTGGACAAAGTGGTACGATATTGTCATTGATGTCAACAAGGTGCAAAAGAATCCCGTGTAAATCTAAAGATCATAAGTGTAAGGTAGCTAGAGAGGTAGTGGGGGGGGCCTAGAGGGCCCATAGTGATAATAGTGGAGGCCATTCAATGTAAGGTGGACTAGGTCCACTATATTATTAAATAAGGCCCACTATGGTAGTTAGATATAATAAATGGGTAATTAGATATAATAAATGTAAGAGGACTTCTTAGAAGGTTCTACTTCTAGAATATTCCTCCTCTAGAATGTTCTTAGGTGATGGTAGTAATATATAAAGGGGTTCAAGCAATGTAATGGGATATGAAGAGAAATATTGTTTTTGGAGTTGAAGCTCATTAGGAGGTTTCCCCCTCGAAGAGGCAAGTGAACAGGAGAGGATCCCTTCCATAATAGGATCCATTGTATGGTGTTGCCCTACCTCAATGGTTTGATAGTGATAAATGAGATTTTGCATATTGTTCTTGTATATATGTTGTGGTTCTTTTGTATTCAGTATTTGTTTCTTAACAAGTAGTATCAGAACACTTTCCTTGGCAGACATTGTGGGAAAATAATTTTTAATTTTTGCAAAAAAAAATTCGAAGAAGAAAAAAGAGGGCCGCGACATTACATAAATTTTCGGTATATTTATGTGCAAAATTTGCAGAAGCAAGTTGTATATCTGAGTTCCTCTCATAAAAACACCCAAGTTGAAAAACAAAATCGTCTGAAACAGAATCTGGGAAGTCAAGATATTGAAGTTTTAAACTCTGCAATTTTTCAAGGTTTTTTCTGCGGACAACGATGCAATTTTTATTTTTATTTTTGTAGAATTTGGAGGCCTAATTTGCCCAAAACAATTACATATATGAGTTCCTCTCACAATTTCACCTAATTTAAAAAAAACAATCATCTGAAACAGAGTTCGAGAAGTGAAGTTATGAGCATTTTAAATTCAATAGGTTTTTAGGGTTTTTCCGGAAAAAGCCGTAATTTTCTGCCGTAACTTATTGTTCTATTTTTTGGGTTTTTTCATGACGTTTGTGGGATAGAAGAGTTCATAGTGTTCTCAAATGACTATTTCCTCTCAAACCCTCAAATAAATTCTACAAATTACTGAAGCATTCAAATCTCAATTGTATGACACATTGGATGTCAAATTGGATGGCCTCACAAACTACCTCAATGATAGTTTTTGTAGTATTCAAGATTCATTAGATAGAATGCATGAGATATTTCTTATGGTGTACATCAGGGATGAATATAATCAAGAAATATATGCTTGGTATGATTTGTAGGCCGATTGCAATGATTAGTATATGGATAGTTGTCATTTCACGGATGACAACCACTTTCATATTTTATTTGATAACTCTAATCCACCTTCTATAGAGAGTATCAATACGACAAATCGGGAGCCAATGATTATTACTAGCATCCATCCTACATATTCTATAGTGATATTATTCCTTACAGATTCTACTATGACCATTTTCCACTATGTGGATGGATCTTCTTATTTAGATTCACATGATAGGTGTCAGCCTTTGGAGCATCATTTTCAGTTGGTTATTGGGTGTCGATATCTTCCATGTGGGGTTCACATGAGCAATTGGACATGAGACCCTGGTTTACAATGGAATTTGGAATACTTCAGCATGGTGGCTTCCATTTCTCAATGGGACCATGGTTCTCTAGTCTACTTCAGCATTGTGGTCCACACTTATCCATGGGACCCTGGTATATGGTTGTACATCAAGCGTTGAGGACAATGCTTTCATAAGGGGGATGGAATGTAAGGTAGCTAGAGAGGTAGTGGGGGGACGGGGGCGGGGGGGCTAGAAGGCCCATAGTGATAATAGTGGAGGCCATTCAATGTAAGGTGGACTAGGTCCACTATATTATTAAATAAGGCCCACTATGGTAGTTAGATATAATAAATGTAAGAGAACTTATTATAAGGTTCTACTTCTAGAAGATTCCTCCTCTAGAATGTTCTTAGATGATGGTAGTACTATATAAATGGGTTCAAGCAATGTAATGGGATATGAAGAGAAATATTGTATTTGGAGGTGAAGCTCATTAGGAGGTTTCCCCCTTGAAGAGGCAAGTGAACAGGAGAGGATCCCTTCCATAATAGGATCCATTGTACGGTGTTGCCCTACCTCAAGGGTTTGATAGTAATAAAGGAGATTTTTCATATTGTTATTGTATATCTATTGTGGTTCTTTTGTATTCAGTATTTGGTTCTTAAAAGTAATGAAGAACATTAATCGAAGCCCAGAAGAGATGACGCATTTGAAATAACACAGGAGACAAAGTTTTTCGAGTGAAGAAACTCTTTTGTAAAGGATCGAGTTACAAGAACAGTTCATTTTGTTTTTTGGACAATTCAGGATCATTAGATCGAGGTGAAGTCATAGGTTGGGAAGGATTAAATCTCAACCGTCAGATATAAATAAAGAGCTTTGGATGGTTCCCCAATCATCAGATCACACTAAAGGAAAGAAGGTGGTTAACTACGATGTTGACCACTCCGGAAAACAAGAGTCTAAAACATGTAAGTTTACCTGAAGGTCAAATCCCCCAAGTCATGAAATCTCGTAAATCGTTGATCCAAAGTGAAAATATTGAAACCGTTAGATCACACTAAAGGAAATAAGGTGGTAAAATTCAGTGTTTTGCACTCCGACAAAAAGTAGTCTAAAACAAGTAAGTTTACGCAAAGACCGAATTCCTTAAGTCATGAAATCCCTTCAACCGTTGATATGGAGTGAAAACATTCAAAATGCACTAAGGAAGAAGGTGGTCAACTTCTCCCTTGACCTACTCCGATGATAAACAACTTAGATGAACCAAGAACTCCTGAACCCTGGAGTTCCATAATAAACACAGGCCATCAGATCAAGACAGTTGAAAATCTACAGTGGTAGATCAATTCGACAGTTCAGAAATAATCAAAGGATGGTATAAATTTCCAAAAACCCCAAAGCCATGAAGTAAGACATGTGGCAGAAGACAAACATGACACATGGTCCAATCCGCTAGTGACAAGTGTCAAAGTATAGTTGTCACATTAGGTATACGAAAGTCACGAATCAAGGTTACATGTGGTAGCCACTCAACTACTACCACATCAACAGTGACATCAGCAAGCTACATCACTCCGGGAGTACATCCTTCGGGGATATCTAGTTTCTCCTACCAGCAACTACCCAAAGTGTTGAAGGGCGAAGTCCTGAAGTGAAAAAGAACCGTCCATCTCAAATGTGAAAATAATATGTGATCGTCAATCTTGATAAGTTATTAAGAACTCGTCTGGCTTAGCTCTTAGTCACCATCTATGGTCATGTAGAATAAAGGTCCTGAAAAATATGTCTATGTTAATTTTAACATACAGAGCACGAATGTTTCCTCTGTCAGGAAGAAACTTTGAACTAGACAGGATCTGGATTCTGTCATTATTGATATTAAGTGATCAAATACATCCAATGCACTAGAAAGCTAATCAAAAAGATTAAATACGATCTATTGAAGAACTAGACACGCAACAAAATATTAATAATAAAATAAGAAGGCATGGGATTGAGTTAAAATAAATCAATCCATGCCTGTGATCGATTTAAGAAATTCCCTCTTACTAAATTCAAAATCTTTCACATTAATGTGTGAAATAATAATAGCCGGTGATATTAATTCTAAATTAAAATACAAATGGTATTATTGTTAATTTAAATGAAGATATGCAATGGTCCAAACAAAGTGACACAATGCTTCAATGCCCACACAAGTTGGAATACTATATAGGCAAGAAAGAATGATGAAGAAGAAACGTCTCTATAGTCTAGATCAGAAGATCAAAACACAAGCAAAGTCCAAGAAGAAGAACCAATGATACTTATGAAGTGAGGGTGGAAGGGAGGAGCACAAAACGATTCATATCCTTTACTAAGTAAAATGTTAATTAAGGGATTTGGTGCCCTAAATACAAGGGAGTTAGTGATTCCTATGGTTGGTGCCCTAAAGACAAGGGAGTTGGTGCTTCCTAGGCTTGGTGACCTAAATTAAGGGGGTTGGTGATTCCTGGGGTTGTTGGCCTAAAGAAGGGGATTTGTGTCTCCTAGAGTTGGTTCTCTATAAAGGATTGGTGTCCTTCACTATTCTTTATAAAACCTTGTAATTCCTATTAATTATATTTATATAATTGATTTTAAATACAATTCCATTTTTTTTTATCTATTATGGAGATTAATAAAATTACAAAGTAATTGGTAATTGTTTAAAAAGGGTAATACCGATTCACCCCCCCCCCCCTCATTATTTCCAATAGATGAAAAGGGTGAGGAAAGTTCAGAATCACACACACTCTTACACTTTTATTTTATGCAAATCAAGAGAAAAAGAAATCAAAGGGAAAGAAAGACCAAAAACAGATGACTAGACACCCTATAACAAACTGCAAGAATAGAAAATAGAGTGTAACTTACACCCAACGAATCTTTATGAAATCCTTAAACCATTAAAATCCAAAAAACAACCCTGATTAAAAAAGAATTTTGAAAAAAAAATGGACTTTTCTTGATTTTTAAAACAAAGAAAACTAATGTTGAAACCAAACAACCACTCTAAAGGTCTAGTAAGGCCCATGAAGATCCCTTAGTGTTACAACCCCAACCTCCATAGGTCTAGAAAAATTCAAAAAAACCCAACTTAGAACATGTACATGACTGTCTAATTGAAAAGTGGTGTATGTACATGACTCTATTGAAGGAACGTTGCATATGTACGTGATTGTACTAAAGGAAAAGTGTGTGAAACCTGTTAGCACTCTGTAAATATGTCCGGCTAAATAGGAAAATGATAGAGGTAACTGTTTCAACCAGATTTACAGCTGAGGCACTAACCTACTCAACTCATGGAGGACTCTCTCGTGTCACTTGATATTCTTTAGAAATTGGTGGCTAGATTTGGTTTGTGGGGGAGGGTTTCATAAAATTGTTGAAGAAAAGAGGACAACATTTGGGCTATGGAGTCAAGAATGAAGAATGAATTTTCATACATTTAAAACTATCCAGAGGAAAAGGATAAATAAGGCGATGAATCTGAGTTATTCTTGAAATAAAAAGATAGTAGGAAGATGAAGAGAATGAATAACCGTGTCAGAGCATTACTGAAATGAATTCTGAAACAATTGGGAAGATATAAACACAATCTAAATTGCTAAGATGAGAGCATTAAATAATGAATTATGGGCCTTTAATCTCCCAATTTAGACAGAGGAAAAGTGAATATGTAATAAAGAATAACAGGAATCACATACTATAAGAGAAAACGAGACTCATAACACCACCAATTAGAATATTTTTGTGAATATTTCAAAATCTGCCTTTGCATTCATATATTTATTCAAGCCCCAAAATTTACAAAGTTTTTCTTGCACAGAGGGTAGGCTCCCCTTTTCTCCATGCCTTCATATCTTTGAGATAATATATATATAAGGGATTTACTTGCGGGATCTGAAACATTTATACTCCCCCATATTTCTAAAAATAGAGATAAGTTACAGGAAAGAAACGCTTCATAATAACAGTTATCCTATTTCAAAGGGACCATTATGAACAGGTATGTTGTATCTGGGACCTCTTTCTTCGATTACCATCTGTCCAAAATTTTCTGAGACGTGTGCCATCCTGCCTGGGAATTTATCTTAACTTAGCAATTTCCTCCTGCAAAGTACTCAACCAAGAAAATTGGTTGTCTCCAACGCTCTCCATCGTCTCTGCTCTGATTTTGGTTTTCTTTCGTTTGCTTCTCTTCTTTTTTGCCACTCGTCTATAGGGTTCTTCGACCTACTTATTTATGATCAAGTCTCTCATAACAGGGTTTAACCTGATCCTTGCTGTCGGTTCAGTCATGGGTTCTGTATGGAACCTCATTGCCAATATCTGTGCAACCCACCTCCCTTTCTTTCTCATAGATAAGTTTGAGACATTAGTTGACAAATCAGTTGTGTTGGACATCATTCTATTTATGTTTTCTGTATCCTCAGAGGCCATGATTTTACCCTCCTTAATTCTATAACACGCAAGGAGTTGAACTAGCTTGAGATCTCCCCATTCATGAATCAGAAGATGATCGATAGGAGCACAGTAATATCTTTCATACTCTCATATCAGTATTTATCAGTTTCCAATCATTAATCACTGACATGATATGTTAGTTTTCCACACTTCATCAATATATTTTGAATGATGATCTTTTGAGTTCATTATGCGACGATGTTCATTTAACATATTGGACGAGAATTACTAACGACGTGAGATGATTTGACCAGCCGCCACTTCCTCCCACGAGCCGTTGATTTGACACTTTAAAACAAGTGACATCGAGGCTTCTACGAAAGTGGTCATAGGAAAACTGCCTTTTGCCTCGATGCACCTCTGAGTATGCCACACACCCATGCCCAACACCACAGTGGTTTTCCCTGGCCCACCCTCGATCGGTTAAGTTTTGTGCTACTTCACCGCCTGATATGAGTTTCAGCCATTGATCTGGGTTGTCGCAATATCAACGGTTTGTAGGATTCTCTCCTTCACTCTCCCTCTATATTTGTCCATACCCTCCAGACGTATCCCGGTCTTATAAATCGCGTAGCACATCTTCGCTACTTTATCCCTTTGCTAACTCTAAATTTTACAGTCCGTGACAAATTTTATGGTGACAACATAAGCTCCTATTGGGGATGTTATCCTCCCTATGAGGTAGCAAAGAACTCGTAGAACATGTGCCTGATCCATTGGGCTCCTCCCAAAACATGTGTGTGTACGCTGCTTCAACCTGTCATGAATGTCTGCTGAAAACCAAACTCTGCCCACTGCTCTCAAATGGATACTGAACATTGAATACACTGCTAAAATCTGACTGTACACATTGTTGGAAATCCAAATTGAAAAATGGTTGACCAAAAATCTTATTCACACCTACCTACCCTAACTGTTGGAATGAACTGTAAATCAAGTAAAATCAAAATGCCAATGCAAGCATGCAAGAATTTTATTCATTGTTTGTTTACTTTGCACAAGCTTGCTCCAAATCCTTCTTACTGATAATTCATTCAAAAATTCATCCATAAATCCAAATCTCAAAAAATTAAAAACATTTGGATTGTTCATTTCCTCCAACAAAACTGTAAATGGATCCTCTAAAATATGCACAAAACAACAATCATGTTTCACCCCTTCCATTGTATTCTTGTTTTTATGTGATTTAAAATGTTGATTTCCACCAAGAGGCTAAAAAATCTACTGAGACTATTGGAAATAACAATCTTCTGAATCATAAGACAATGTTGGCTAAAATAAAACCCCTGGTGGAAAGAAATTCATGTTTGATAATGATGTTGATTTACTATCATGTTTATTTCCAAGTTGGTAGTTGAGTACAGGCTGCAAATCTGAATTGAGATAACCTTCCATGTAATCAGCAACATGATCATTAAATGCATGATAAGGTTGTTGGTCTTCCTCACTGATAACCATTTGCTCATGTAAAGTAGTGCCACCGTGAATGCAATCATAATTCCCTACTTCCTCTGTTATCTCATGATTTGCTTTCAACAATTCAAAGGAATAAAAACATAATGGAAGACGGTTTTCATTTGCAATTCCAATACTTTCTTCATATTTAACATTATTCCTAGAGGATTTCTGATTTGAAACATTATATACATTTTGTTTCAACAACTCGAAAGAGAAAAACACAATGGCAAGGTTCTTTCACCCGATTCAAAACCTTCTTCATTTTCTTCACTATTTTCATAGGCACATTTTTCAATTTCTTTGGATTGTTGAAAACACTCATTTTCAGACTCGTCTTCAACCAATGGCTGCAAATTTGTATTGACAAGACCTTCTATGTAACAAGTACCAAGGTCATCAAACACATGAGAAGATTGCTGCAATTTCTTGTCAAATTGTTTTAGTGAATCAATGTGATTTGGCATTAACACACATTCCTTTTCTTCAATGATGATCTTAGGATTTTCTTTCAACAATTTGAATGAAGAAAAGCATTAAGGTAAAGAATTCCATTCAGCTGATTCAATTCTTTCTTCTTTATAACTGTGATATGTAGGTTGATTTCTCTCATTACACTGCTGAAAAGGAACATTTTCTGATAGAGAACATGCAATTGGTTGTTCTAGGGAATCAACATCATAATCATCATCATATTCATCATATATAGGCAAATCAACAACATATGCAATATCATTTAACAAGAACAAACTTGGAACATCAACATGTTCTTCAACAAACTGATTTTCAAATTCATCTTCTCGACTATCTACAAATGAATAAATAAAACCATCATCCCCCTCTTTATCATGGGATGGATCAGAAGCTAACTCAACACCTCCTCTTTCACCAAGTGGAATATAATTTTCTGCATTAGAATTTGAAACTTCAAGAGGACCTATGATATTGTCAATTCTATGCTCAAGGTTCTAGTCAACTATGTTATGTTCATATCCACTTTCATGTTCTTGAGAATTCAATCCCTTATTTTGGATCCGTTTACATGCTTGGATGTTGTGTTGAATGTCCTGAGCATCATTAAACATTTGTCATAAGGACTTAGGTCTTCTTTCCATTAGGGGGAACAACAAATCTGGATGAAGAGTAGTTGCATAATGGATCATGGCAACAGCTTCAGTGGGTTGAATTTTTTTGGACAAATTGTAATAGATACTAGAAAACCTTCTACTGAATATAGAAGGCCTTTCAAGGATTGAGAGGAGGCCCTCATACAAACATCATCATGGTCAATATTAAACAAATCTATAAAATGCTCAAACCCTTGGATGTGTTTTTCAGCTGAGATGGAATTAGGTTCCCCATCAAACATAGGTAGATACTCATAATGTTTTGGAGGGAAATCATGAAGAACTTGGGGTAGCTTCAAGGGTGCATATCTATGTTGGGTTCTGGAGGAGGTTTGAGCAAATACAGGAGGGGAAATATCATTTTTGGCTTCATGAGGCTCATCAACTTGGTCATGGTCATCACATAGCCCAGGTGAAATTTTTCTATCAAAATCAGTGATATAGTGAGGATATGCATGTACAAATTTAAGAGGAGAATATACAGATGCAGTATTATCATGATCATCATTAGAATGAAGCAGGTAAAGAAATATTTGTTTGGAATTTTCAAGGAAGGAGCAGAGGCAAATTATAACAAACAATAAAATGCCTTGGAAAAATCTGATTTTAAGTACTTGTTTTCTTACATAATGTCTTTTCATACCTCTGTCAAGGGGTCTCATCTTCCAGTGGAGTCTCTGAATTACATTCGAAGCTTGAGTGGAGTCGCCAACAATGTTTCAGACGTTGTATTTTTCATTGAGGATGGAGTCACCATTGAAGATTTTAATTTATGGATTCTTCTACCAGTGGAATCACCTTCAGACTGAATTTTGATGTGTGGAGTCGCCAGAGCAGGAATACAGCCAATATGTTCCTAAGTGTCTGCTACTCTCAGACCTTAGAACTCAACCATGTCATTCTTCCCAGGGAAATGTTTTCAATTTCGTCCTCGGCAACGAGGCCAAAATTTTAGCACTCTGTAAATATGTCCAGTTGAATAGAAAAACGACAGATGTAACTGTTTCAAATAGCTTTAGAGATGAGGCAGTAGCCTACTCAACTCATAGAGGGCTCTCTCGTGTCACTTGATATTCTTTGGAAATTGGTGACTAGATTTGGTTTGTGGGGGAGGGTTTCATAAAATTGTTGAAGAAAAGAGGACAACATTTAGGCTATGGAGTCAGTAATGAAGAATGCATTTTCAGACGTTTAAAACTATCCAGAGGAAAAGGCTAAATAAGGCGATGAATCTGAGTTATTCTTGTCATACAGATATGGTAGGAAGAGGAAGAGAATGAATAACTGTGTCAGAGCATTACTGAAATGAATTCTAAAACAGTTGAGAAGATATAAACACAATCTAAATTGCTAAGATGAGAGCATTAAATAATGAATTATGGACCTTTAATATCTCAATTTAGATAGAGGAAAAGTGAATATGAAATAAAGAATAATAGGAATCACATACTATAAGAGAAAATGAGACTCATAACACCACCAGTTAGAATCTTTTCGTGAATATTTCAAAATCTTCCTTTTCATTCATATATTTATTCAAGCCCCAAAATTTACAAAGTTTTTATTGCACAGAGGGCAGGCTCCCCTTTTCTCCATGCATTCATATCTTCGAGATAATATATATCTATAAGGGATTTACTTGTGGGATCCGAAACGTTTAGACTACCCCATATTTCTAAAAATAGAGATAAGTTACAGGAAATAAATGCTTCATAATAATAGTTATCATATTTCAAAGGGACTATTATGAACATGTATGTCGTATCTGGTGCCCCTTTATTTGATTACCATATGTCCAAAATTTTCTGAGACGTGCGCCATCCTTCCCAAGAACTTATCTTAACTTGGCGATTTCCTCCTGCAAAGTACTCAACTAGGCAAATTGGTTGTCTCTGATGCTCTCCATCATCTCTGCTATGATTTTAGTTTTCTTTCATTTTCTTCTCTTCTTTTTTTCCACTCGCCTATAGGGTTATTCCATCTGCTTATTTATGATCAAGTCTCTCATAACAGGGTTTAACCTGATCCCTGCTATCGGTTCAGTCATGGGTTATGTATGGAACCTTGTTTCCAATATCTTCCCAACCCACCTCCCTTTCTTGCTCATAGATAAGTTTGATACATTAGTTGAAAAACCAGTTGTGATAGACACCATTCTATTTACGTTGACTATATCCTCAGAGGCCATGATTTTACCCTTCTTAATTCTATAGCACGTAGGGAGTTGAACTAGCTCAAGATTTCCCCATTCATGAATCAGAAGATGATTGACACGAGCACAGTAATACCTTTCATACTCGCATATCAGTAGTTATCAGGTTCCAATCATTAATCACTGACAAGATATGTTAGTTTTCCATGCTTGATCATTCTATTTCAAATGATGAAATTTTGATTTCATGATGCGACGACGTTCTCTTAACATATTGGATGAGAAGTACTGACAACGTGAGATGATTTGACTAGCCACGACTTCCTCCCACGAGACATTGATTTGACACTTTAAAACACATGACATCGGGGCTTCTACGAAAGTGGTCATAGGCAAACCGCCTTTCGCCCCAATGCACCTCTGAGGGCACCACATGTCCACGCCCAACACCACAATGGTTTTCCTCGGCCTGCTCTCGATCGATTAAGTTTTGTGCTACTTCACCACCTGATATGGGTTTCAGCCATTGATCCAGGTTGTCACGAGATCAATGGTTTGTAGGATTCTCTCCTTCGCGCTCCCGCTATATTTTTCCATACCCGCCAGACATAGCCCAATCTTCTAAATCGTGTAGCACATCTTCACTACTTTAGCCCTTTTCTAACTCTAAATTTTACAGTCCGTGCCGAATTTTATGGTGACATCACAACCTATAAAATCCTCTCAAACTCAAAGAGAAATTTCTGGAATACTTAAAAAATTATTGTTGAAGTTTAGAGAAGGCTAAAGAAAGGATTAAAACACAAAGAGAGCTTCAAAAGAAATGAAAGAAATAAGGCACCCCTAATGACCCAAAAAAGGGATAATCTCAAATGGAGTCGTCGATTATGTTATGGAAAATTAAGTTATATGGCTATGGTTTAGGGACACAAAAAATAAGTTCCCTAAAATACCACTCTCAGATTCTACATTTGCAGGTACAAGAGACACTAAAGAAGTCACAAAAAAAAGTACAAGGCTAGACATGACTAGCACAAAACAGAGAAAACATTTAAAGTGGGAGATAGAGTATGGTTATCGTTGGGTAAGGAAAGGATACAAGGTCCCGATAAGAAGATAAATTCTCTATTGTATGGTCCTTTTGAGTTATTGGAAAAGGTGGGAGATAACACCTACAAACTTAGTCTACCTCCATACATGTGCATTTACTCGGTAGTGAATGTAGATATTCTCAAACTCTATGAGCCTTCCCTTTTCAGTCAAGAGGAGGATAAGATCCTACCTTTCATAGAGGAATTAGAACCAAATGATCAAATAGAGTGATCCAAGTGTAAATCCATGGATACCCACCTATTCCACTGACCACTCAAAACAAGGGTTTCTATTTTTGGTGTCATTTTGAGGCCCTAAACAACGTTTTTTGGACCCACCACAATCACACTATAGGATTTAAATAGATTGTGATGAAAACATGTGTATTCCTTGTATATACCTTTCAAATGAGCTATCGTGCGCCCTAAACGAAGATTGTATGAAATAGTTATGCCCTTGGGAATTCGACATACCAACACTCGTAAACCTTTTGGTGTTTCATCTTCCATAGTTATGGTTTGTATTTTATTTATGTTAAAAAGGACTCTAGAGCCTCATTGTAAACATCATCATCTTCTTGTGAATGATTGTAGCCATCACATCTCTTCTCAGAGATAACCTGCCACCATTCTAGCGAGTCATTCTCTTTGTAATTTTACAGTTTGTGTACATTTTCTCATTAATTGTGCATTAATGTATCTCTGTGTTTATTTCAATATCTTTGTATATTTGATTGTTATATATCCACCTTTATTTCGTTCTCAAAATAATCCAAATCAGTGGTACCAAAGCAGGCTACTACTTTGCGTTTCTTTGTGCATGTCCCCGACGAGGTTAGGGTATAGAGAGTTGGGTCTCGAGCTATTTTCTCTTGAGGACAACCGCTCTCACTAGCCCATGATTCCTCCCATGGTGGAAGAGAAGAGAGACATGCAAGTAGAATATCCCATCAAGTTGTTTCTCATGGAAGCCGTCGTGCAACATAGGAACGAGATGTTGGATATTTTTTCCCAAATCCTTCAATGACTGCCGAAAATAATAGGTGCATCTTTGTCAAGAAGTTTTTTTAGAGATGTTTCCCATTCAAGGTACACGTTACTTTTGATATTCTCATATTTGAAGGTCATATCGATGCGAATTATTTTGAAAAATGGTTAAATTTGCTAAAAGGTTATTTCTCTGTTCGCAATCTTTACAATAGAGAAAAGATCACCTTTGTGCTCCTTAAGGCTCTCCCATGTCAAACATTGGTGGGAAACTTACTAGGAACAAAATTACATAGAGGAGACTTGAATATTTAGGGCCGAGCACACTTGGGATTTTTTTATGGATGCGTTCAAGGAGCAATATTACCCTATGGGAAACTATGATGACCAATACATGAGATGTACCACGCTGGATAAAGAGAGGGGACAAACATTGTCAGAGTTCACAAATATCTTCCATACTTTGTGCACCAAGTTGGGTATCAAAAACTTTGAGAAACATCTGGTTCTAAAATATCATAGGGCTCTACACAGGTACATCAAAACCAAAATGGAGTTTCTAGACATATTATCACTGGGAGAAACTTATCGATATGATGTCAAAATTGAGAATAAATTGAAGTACCAGAACAAGCAAGAATTTGGGTCTGCAAATATGCAACAAAAAAAGTATGGTAAATGAAACCCTAATCCACACAATATCCAACCTCAATACAACCAGTCCAAGCCGCAGGAAAATAAGAGCAACGGGAAGATGAACAAGGACACTGAGAAGTGGTGCGACTTCCAAAAAATCCCTTGGAATTACACAGATGAATGTCACTTAAAACAATCATTGGTAGCCAATCTCAAAGAAACAAAACCAATCCCCGAATCAGAATCTGATTCAGAGAATAATAAAATGATACAGATAATTGTTGCATAACCCATTGCTATTGTCGCGACCGCAATAACCCAACCAAAAGAACCAAAGGATCCTAAGCACGGGGGGTGTCTTTTCCATTCAAAAATGTGGGTGAAGGGCACCCCACTGCATTTTATTGTTGATAGTAGAAGCAAGAAGAACTACATATCAGTAAAGTTCATCAAGCAATTGGATTTGTCAACAACACCACACTTGTAGCCATACAACATCGGATGGATTCACCATCGACGAGATCTTCATGTCATCCAATAGTGTCTCCTGTCATACAACATCAAGCCCTTTAAGGATGACTTACCATGTGATGTTTCCCCATTGGAATTTTATGATGTTATATTATGCCAACCATACACTCCTACATATTAAAAAATTTGCGACGACCACTTGTGACGAAAGTACTCTTTCGTCGCAACATTCAAGAGAAAAAGTTCAATTATTCATTTTTTTCTAAATCCACCCCGTATTCATCGCTATCATGACGAATGCACTTTGTCTAAATTAATATGGTCAACATTCATCGTAAGAGAGATGAATGTACTTTGTCTAAATTAATATGGTCAATGTTCATCGCAAGAGAGATGAATGACCTAACGTTAAAAGTGACCGTTAAAAATGATGGTTTCCATTGAAACAAATCCATGAAGATGATATAAAGTATTGGAAGAGATAATTTCCTCATCTAATGTGTGAAATGAAAAGTATATACCTCCTACATTTTTCCATGCACAAGAAAACTACCTCATACACCAAGTTGAGAAGATTGAAATTTGTGGACCTGTTCACACAAGGTCAATGTGGATGGTGGAGAGGCACTTGAAATCATTGAAGGCGTTGGTTAGACAAAGAGCACGTCTTGAGGGTTCTATGGTGGAGGGATATATGGTATATCCATCAATGGTGTATATTAGTCACTATCTTCCTAAATTAGCAGCGCCAACTATGCATGTTGTGGATTGCATTTGGGATGTGAACTCCATCAAAAAAATTGAAGATCACGAGCATCTGTTGGGGTAGGGTAGACTGAAAAAAATGAGAGGTAATATATTAATAATTGTGAAAATTTATATCAATAATACATACAAATTTTCATTTGTTGTGTATATGATCATACTCATTAATATATTAATATAATTTATTTCATAAACTATAAATATTTATAATTACCTGCATATTGTACGTTATAGCTAATATTTAATATTGGTGAATTATGTTTTTTTGATTTAGTTTCTCAAGAGTGGGATGCACTGCATTTATACATTGCAAATAATATTGACTAGATGAATGTATGGATTGAAAGATGTAAACAACATAATAGAGGTATGTTATCATGGCAACGACTGTCTGAATTGGTTAGAGAAGCTCGTCGTAATGGAGATGCCAATTTTACGCAGAGGGAAATTGATCTAGCATATGGTTTGAAAGATGGGCAGGTAAGAAAATTCACCCATTTTATTCAGTTATTTTATATTATATTAATGTGACTACATGTGTACTGTATTTTTCATATACTTTCGAAGTTATATAAATATATGTTAATTTAATAATTGACAATGCATCTTTTACATATATGACATATTGCAGTTGAAACACCACAAGGCTATGTGGTGCAATGGTCGTAAATGTTGCATCAAACAATTAGATGAAACTAGGAAAAATTTTGATAGTGGGATAACTGCAGTATTCCATGTCACCAATGTTTCCTCTAGGAGTGACAGACATCCCTGAGAATCTGGAAATAGATACTATGGGTATTTAAATGATATACGTGACTGTGACTTTAATTCCTTCAAATTAGTTCAGTTCGATGTCAAATGGTATACGTCACAAATGCATGAACGTGATGAGGAAAGAAATGTTATTCAACATGCCAATGGATTTCCAATGATTAAAACAACAGTGTTTGTGTAACATCCCGCACTCGCGCACTGAGAACACTTATTATTTGAGGACACTTGCTCGCAAGTGATATGGACCCTTTTTGATGTTAGACCTATTATATTTGATTATGATGTGATTGACAAATGACATGATGTGTTACTATTTGATGTAGACAGGTGCTATTGACTCAGTTGGATTGAGTGTGCAGGGTTTTTGACCTTGAGGATGCAGAGGCATCGATAGAACCCCTTGGACTCCAGACTAAGTCAGGGAGTGTGCTTTTCGGTTGATATGTTTATTATGATGTTTCATTTGATTGATCATTTGATTGATCATTTGATGTTGACATTCTGACATGATTATTGGTGATGCAGGCTGACGATAGCTTGCTGACTTGACTCACATATGGAGTAAAGGGGCCACACACGATTGCAGAGAGGTTGAGGGAGAGGGGTGGATAGCAGCCCTGCCACCGCCTGCTAGCACTCCTGTCGTGGCTCGAACTGTAGGTTAACGATTACCTAGTTCGAGAGGGCCCACGATGCCGTGAGGGCCGACTGCGACAGTCGCTCATGATGATTCTAAGGGGCGTGCAATAAGGCGGGGGCCTTATTCCTTAGAGCCCTTAGTCTCCTACTAGTTCACCTGGCGGAGTATTGACTCTAGGGGTTATAGAGATCTACCAATCAGTTCAGTTGGCGAGTGGCACCCTTGGAGCACGTGGTGCATCCTGAAGGGCACATCGCCAAAAGAAATTCCAGAGGCGAGTGGCACCCTTGGCGCACGTGGTGCGACCTGAAGGGCACATCGCGATATAGGTGGTTGAAGGAGTCAGCCTAAGTAACCCTAAGACATCAGCACCTAAATAAAACCTTAAGCATTACCCTTAACCAATGGTCGCCTAGCTCAGAATCTAAACCCTAAGCCTAAGACCTTCTAGAAAATGGGGGGGGGGGGATTTAGTGTGGCCTTAACAAATGAAAATTCAAAAAAAAAAGAAAACAAAAACACCGACCTTTATCCTCTCATTATCCTTGTCTACTTATTTAAACTATCCTCCATCGCCTTGAGCTTCCAGTATCCAACTCCCTTTTACTTGTCTAGTTCACACTACTATATCGCCATCACTCCCCGTAATTCCTCTTTATTCGTTTTATGTGATACATTTATTTTCCCCCTACTGAATTGGCATCGCCTTAATCTCTCTTTATCCTATATATACATATATATTAATGGTAAACTAAATGATGGATAATGATAAACTACAAAGATAAATGCATGCTTATAAATAGAAAATGAAAATGAAAAAATATATATGTATATTTATATTATAAACAATTGTAAACAAATAAGGTTAAGCATGTAAAAAAATTAAAAGGAAATGGATATTGAGCGCACATACTCTGTGTTTTTGAAAAGAAAAAGAAAATAATATAAACAAAATAAATTAAAAAGAAAAGTAAGAATTTCAAAAGGGAAAGGGGGGGGAAACCTAAAAAAAAGAGAATTAGGGTTTGAGGCTGGATAAAAGAATGGGAGAGAGGAAAAGAGGGGACCTTTTTTTGGGGGGGAGATTGGTATTGTTACACTGGGAGAATAGAGACTGACTGATTTCTGGTAGGAGTTGGGAATTCTCAGCAGACTTGAGTGGTAGCTCAGCCTTGGAGGCGAGCTGAGGAGCTAGTTACTCTCTGATTGTGTGTGGCCCCTTTGCAGCTCGGGGGGCTGAGGGGGAAGAAGAGTACCCCTAGCATTTGGCTGGGAGGTACCGGTGAGTTCTTCGCGGTCAGCAAGCAGGAGCAGGAGCGGCAGGAGCAGGATTCGTTGCGGAAAGCGAATAAGGCAAAGGTATGTTCCTGAACTGAGTAGAGTAGAGTGGATAGTGATTTACTGCTGCGATTATGGTTGTATTGTTGTGGAATGTTGTTTCCCATCCTTCATACTCTGTAAAAAAAAGGGCGGTACTTTAGAAGATCTTTGTTTGTAAACATTGTAGTTGAGGGTTCAGGTAATCCGTTGTGGTTCATGCTATTTCGTTTTAATGCTGTGGGCGTTGGGGCAGTAGGGTTTACTCTTTTACCCTAGGCATTGTAATTGTTTTGGGATTTTGTTATTATCTCCGTGGCCTTCTCGTTTTCCCTTGGGCGTAAATTTTTTTTTCACCAGGAGCTTGATTTGCAGTAGGGTTTTTATTCTTGATACCCCGGTGTTTATTTTCATTTCGGGCCCTTTTTATATCTCGGGGTTCCCTTGCTTGACCTGGTCGATTTTATTTCAACCATGAAGGCATTACACGGTGGGTTTTCTTCTTTTGCTTGGTCGTTGTTGTTTTTACTTGGGCGTGCGTTCTCTGTGGGTTCTCCCTTTTCGCTGGGCGTAGTCACCTGTACCGTGGGCGTTTAGTATGGCTGGGTGTCCCCCCTTGCGACCTTGGCGCTTCTGGATGGGGGTATTTCTTCTTTTCACCATGCCATAGGAACAAACTCCCTATCGTTGCCATCTGTAGTGTGCAGTAGCCGTCCTGGTACCCAGCCATTCTCGCCCTTGCCTTAGAGTCCGTGCTTCCACAGTTAAGAGCATTAAGATTTTATTTTATGCCTGTTGGGCGCCTGGACGTGTACAGAGACGAATCTTTCTGTATTGTGTTCATAGGAACGACATCCCCACCGTTTAACTGTTCAATTTCTTGGGCTTGTCATCAACTCAAGTACTATCAGTGTAAATGCTTTTTCTTTTTGCATGCTCCAGCGTGCACAGTATACCTAAAGGCTTTGCGTTTTCGATTCCTTTAAAAATAGTTTAATTATCCTGAGTAGAATGTTTTTATCATTTAAAAGGGGGTTTTTTTTCAAATTCCAATCTCGTCAC